>QXVZ01026915.1:0-10399 GCA_008931825.1 Phallusia fumigata
CGACACAAATCCACATATTTGACATCGTCTACCCTGTGCTTATTTAATTACCCGGGTTGTCACTCACAGTACCAAATGTTACCGATATCATCAATTATTACATGTATAATATCGAAATAGAATTGAACAGATATTTACAACACAAAAGTACTATTTACTACAGTAAAAGTACTACAGCACGGTTTGGAACAGTGTCACGTGACGAGAAACGCGGTCCTGTGCGTGAACACGACATTCCTTCGTTCACCGGTACGTGAACAAGAAGTTCTGTTTACGAAATGGGAACTCCTAACCCGACAACATCACTGTTTACGGTTTCACGGTTTTTAAAACGTGAAAACATTAACAACAGCAAGAGGTTGAACCAATAAATAAAAATGCAATAACCCGCAAAAAGAGATCAAAACCAAACAAAACTTGGAGTAGACTCAAGCAACGAGGCAGAATCTTGCGAAATTCAGTTAGGGCTTGTTTTTTTTGAATAAAAGTTCAATAAGCAAACAAAACAAGTGGGTATCCTAAAAATTAAGTAAACATAAACGACAAACCGAATTGGATGCAGGCTATTCGTTGCGATACTTTGGTGTTGTGGATTAGTTTTTGCAGCATTTCTACAATCGTTTTTATGACCACCAACAAAAGGAGACGTTTTCCAAGTGATTTAATGAGTAATTTTGGAAGGGTACGGCACTGTACGCGGCAAAAAAACCAATAAAATGTACGGTACGGTGGCACGGTACACCCTTCTTAACAAGGTATGTGGTACACGCAACTCGGTACTTACCGTACCGTTCCTACTCTGGGCAATGAGTGGCAGTGCGGAGCGGCACGCAGCAAAAATCAATAAAAGGTACGGTACGCCCTTTGAAACAAGGTACGTGGTACGCACAACTCAACAAGTACCGTACCGTACTGCCATTGTTGCTCTCCAAGTCGATACTTGAGGTGATTTGAATCAAAAAGATTTGTCATGCATAATACGTCAATGAAAAAAAAATGGGCAACTTTTTGGGCAGTCCCGCTGTTTGCCCTCAAACTAACAACTGGGGCAAAAATAGTGAATTGCACAATATGAAAAAAAGTAACAAAACATAAATCAAAAAAACAAACCAGTGTATTAAGGTGCCGTCATGCCGTTCTAACGTACTGGATGAGGTAAAGATAAATTTACGGAAAGTGTTGTTGCTTAATCATGGTTGTTCTTCTTTCGTTATGCTAAAAATGTAACAAAACATCACTGTGAAGTGTAGTGAATTGAAGCGTGTTTCTTCAGCCTGTTCGCCAAAACATTTTTTTTTCAGGAGGTTGGGTGACTAGATTTCGGTTCGATGTACTTGCTTCCAGTTGTGTGAGCAACATGTTTCAAACATAACATTTTTTTCGTGTAGATTTTTATTAGGCCATTACTTGCCATGCATAGGGCTAGCTAACNCCGCTAGGCAGTAAATAATGTCGCAAAATTTAACTTTTTTATTGCGACATTATACATGCAACCAGCCTTTTGAAGACCAAAGCATAAAAAGAAAAAGTGCAACAACGACATCAAGCGGTTTTTTTAAATAGTACGAAGTAATGTTTGGCATTTTTTGTATTGTACAAACATGAAAACAAGGGAGCATTAATTTGACTAAAAACACATTTTTTTACATACACCGCACACTTAATTTTATTTTCCAAAAACAAACTGTGAATCCTCAACTTGAACAACAGCATTGTAGATATTCGAAACGAAGGATCGGGTAAAAATGGAATTCAACGATTACAATTCGAAAATATCTGGCAGTAATCTTTTGCAGAAAAAAGTTGATTTTATGGGATGCAGGCTCGGTATTCGCTTTAAACACCTGCAAAAGTAAATCGAAGTTTAGGCAAAAGTCTTTGCCCGGCTATCCCCGATTTTAGTTTGGCCATAAAGCTTTGAGCAAATTGCAGAAACACTTTATTTAAAATTCTTTAGATATTACAAACTGCAACACATGCTGTTACCCTTTAGGTATACACAGGAACCACTTTTATGGGACCAAGGCCGATTAGTTCAGCAGAGGCTCTTGGACAACAATAAATGTAACTGGTCGATTTATATGAAACATTAGTCGTTGTCAACAAGCGTGTGATGCACGGAAGGCTAGTCAATGCAAATTTATGGGAGCGGCCATCTCTTGAACACATATTAACATGGGAAATTGATATGGTCATCAAACCCAAGTGCTAAAGGGCTTTTAGGCACAAATTGTAAAAACAACATGAGTTACCTTATTTTCCCCGGAAATTGTTTTTATAGTATCCAGCTGCGGCTCTTCATTGCCATACTCGACCACGAAAGATTTCAACCATCCCACCCTGCCCATTTCACTGATACCTCCCTGCGTAATAACTCCGTACAGTTGAGTCTTGTGTAGAAAGTCAACTTGTATCCATTCACCAGAACGCGCCCCTTTCAGCACATATATGCACAACAGTAAAAAGACGCCCTTTGCGTGTTTCAATGTTTGTGTTTTTTGTTTCATTTTTATTCTCGGAAGGCGGAGCATCGCACAAATGCGTCGAGCTACCTGCCATTTTGCAGTTTTGCAGTGAACAGTTTTTATTTAATTTTTTAAAGATAATGACTTTAATTTGGGTCAACCCATCGGGTCCACTGAGTTGTAGCAATGCCGCTTAAGTTTCTTGATCAGGAAAACCAAAGCGACCGATACAGGATTAGAATCCATAACGTTTGGCTATCGAGCACAAGGCAGTCGCGCAGAAAACAACACTTGGGTGGAGAACTGTAGCCTCTTTGTGAAACAAGCAGAACAATCGTGTAATAAAAATTATTTTTTTGGTTTTAGTTTTTTATTTGAATATGTAAGTCTAAGTTTTTAAATAACTGCGTCATACTTGGAATCCACGCTGATTTCTGTCGGTTCAAACGTCCGCAAAACGGCGCCCTTGCTCTACTTATCGCTGAAGATGACGTCATCTGCTCGTCGTATATTTTCCCGTTTTTTATTCCAGCATAGCACGGAGTTAAATTCTTTGCTAAAATATACTGCAATTTTAAGCGCTTGGATGTTTCTCAATTAATTTGTCAGATATCAAAAAAAGGATTTGGTATGCCAACAGAGGTGGCCAACGAAACTGAAGCTACAAGTTGACCTTTCGACACTCCCACATTGTGTTTAGCTAAACTGCGTGCATTAAGGCTTCGCTTAAATGTTTTGGTGAAATACATTTAGTTGTTGCACTGCAGATAATTGTTTGTGTTTTTTTTTATCAATAAATTACTGGCCCGAAAAGATCTTGAAAGCGATATTGGCCGGTATATTTTTAATGGGGAGTTATGAACAGATCCGTGTTAAGTGTTCAAATGTTTGTGTTTAATTTTACTACAAGAGCAAAACTTTTGGATTTTGCAGGGACTCATTTTTAATACAGCTATAAAAAACTTCGTAACTGTAGTGACATGCGTAGAAAAAGTTATGCTTCGTGCCGAATAGATATCATAGGAAAATAGATTTTACAACAAACCTTGCAAGTAATCTTGCGTTCTTGCCAGTTCCATACTAATCTTTTGCTTCGTACCATCTAAATAAATATTTGAGGTTTTTGCTTTGTTACTTGGTAACTGTTGCCCGCAAACGCTATTCGCAGTATTTCTTGTGCTTACCATGCAAACGAAACGACGGATGACGTACGCCACACATTAAAAAAGTTCTGCTGTAGCTGAACCACTGACATACGTCAACTTTCCTTCTGCTTACGATGACTGATCCACCATTTTCTTCGCAATAAAACACACAAATTTACTTCAGAGTTTAGTAATTAACAACGTCGAGTCAGCACTGTTGATGGTTTGGAGGGAAAAAAATTAGCCCCATTGGTAACAATTTTTACCAATAGTGTTTCTGTGTAGTAACAAGTCGGCAAAGTTGTCCGTCCAGTACTTTAACTGGATTTAAAACAAAAACCTTTTAGGCGCACATCACCCTCTATCAACGTCGGCAGGTGCTACAGCATTGACACAAAACATCANAGGGTCAACGTCGTGATAACGTTTGCAGCATAATTCCCATGATAATGAATTTCTTAACCTCACATCACAGACATGTTTCTTTGTGCAAATTTGTCCGCCATTTCGTTTGTGCATAACACTTTGAACAGAGATTGGACTTACTTTTCCTGCATTTTAATATTAGTCAAAGTTTTCTTTTGATGTATCCACACGGCACCTTGTGTGTGTGTAAAGAGCTATTACAGTAAAAATATCGTTTGGGCCTAAGTATTTAAACTCTGCANTACCCAATGTTTGATTTGTTTGTAGGGTCAACGTCGTGATAACGTTTGCAGCATCAATTCCCATGATAATGAATTTCCTAACCTCACATCACAGACATGCTTCTTTGTGCAAATTTGTCCGCCATTTCGTTTGTGCATAACACTTTGAACAGAGATTGGACTTACTCTTCCTGCATTTTAATATTAGTCAAAGTTTTCTTTTGATGTAACCACACGGCACCTTGCGTGTGTGTAAAGAGCTATTGCAGTAAAAATATCGTTTGGGCCTAAGTATTTAAACTCTGCAACTTTAACAACGTTTACTGATTCGTCGATGGTTATAAACAGAATAAAACTATTTCGTTCAAAACTAACCGTAGGTAGAAATGAGAAAATGGAATCAGTAAGCTGGGGGGAAGACGCCCCAATCCTTTTGTGGCCGAAAATAACGACGAGATCGACTTTGCCATAGTCATGTCCTTGTGGTATTTTTATCCCAAGTTTTGCAGGTTGCAAGCTGTAAGCAGCCGACTATCCTCATCACCACGACACAAATCCACATATTTGACATCGTCTGCCCTGTGCTTATTTAATTAACCGGGTTGTCACTCACAGTACCAAATGTTACCGGTATCATCAATTATTGCATGTATAATATCGAAATAGAATTGAACAGATATTTACAACATAAAAGTACTATTTATTACAGTAAAAGTACTACAGCACGGTTTGGAACAGTGTCACGTGACGAGAAACGCGGTCCTGTGCGTGAACACGACGTTCCTTCGTTCACCGGTACGTGAACAAGAAGTTCTGTTTACGAAATGGGAACTCCTAACCCGACAACATCACTGTTTACGGTTTTACGGTTTTTAAAACGTGAAAACATTAACAACAGCCAGAGGTTGAACCAATAAATAAAAATGCAATAACCCGCAAAAAGAGATCAAAACCAAACAAAACTTGGAGTAGACTCAAATCTGCAACGAGGCAGAATCTTGCGAAATTCAGTTAGGGCTTGTTTTTTTTTTGAATAAAAGTTCAATAAGCAAACAAAACAAGTGGATGTCCTAAAAATTAAGTAAATATAAACGACAAACCGAATTGGATGTAGGCTATTTGTTGCGGATTTTGTTGCGATACTTTGGTGTTGTGGATTAGTTTTTGCTGCATTTCTACCATCGTTTTTATGACCACCAGCAAAAGGAGACGTTTTCCAAGTGATTTAATGAGTAATTTTTGAAGGGTAAGGGACTGTACGCGGCAAAAAAACCAATAAAATGTACGGTACGGTGGCACGGTACACCCTTCTTAACAAGGTGTGGTACACGCAACTCGGTACTTACCGTACCGTTCCTACTCTGGGCAATGAGTGGCAGTACGGAGCGGCACGCAGCAAAAATCAATAAAAGGTACGGTACGCCCTTTGAAACAAGGTACGTGGTACGCCCTTTGAAACAAGGTACGTGGTACGCACAACTCAACAAGTACCGTACCGTACTGCCATTGTTGCTCTCCAAGTCGCTACTTGAGGTGATTTGAATCAAAAAGATTTGTCATGCATAATACGTCAATGAAAAAAAACTGTGCAACTTTTTGGGCAGTCTCGCTGTTTGCCCTCAAACTAACAACTGGGGCAAAAATAGTGAATTGCACAATATGAAAAAAAAAAAACATAAATCAAAAAAAAAACCAGTGTATTAAGGTGCCGTCATGCCGTTCTAGCGTACTGGATGAGGTAAAGATAAATTTACGGACATGTGTTGCTGCTTAATCATGATTGTTCTTCTTTCGTTATGCTAAAAATGTAACAAAACATCACTGTGAAGTGTAGTGAATTGAAGCGTGTTTCTTCAGCCTGTTCGCCAAAATTTTTTTTTTTCAGGAGGTTGGGTGACTAGATTTCGGTTCGATGTACTTGCTTCCAGTTGTGTGCGCAACATCTTTCAAACATAACATTTTTTTCGTGTAGATTTATATTAGGCCATTACTTGCCATGCATAGGGCTAGCTAACATTTCTGAAAAACTCGCAATGGATAATCTTGATGCTAACAGAAAGGTGATGCACGTTCATAAAGACCGAGTTATTACTGGATTTCCCCAAGCACAAACTAAAAATGCAAGAATTGATGAGAAGTATGACTTTGATCCTCGAGTACGACAGTCGTGTGCCTCTGAGCGTGGAAGTACCGTTGGTTTGAAAATATGCAAAATGATCATTATTGGTGACATGGCTGTGGGCAAAACATGCCTTGTTAACAGGTTTTGCAAAAAAGCTTTTGACAGAGATTACAAGGCAACAATTGGTGTAGATTTTGAGGTGGAGCGCTTTGAGGTTCTTAACACACCCTTCACATTGCAAATGTGGGATACTGCAGGTCAAGAGCGATTTCAGTGCATTGCTTCTGCTTATTACAGAGGTGCTCAAGTGGTTGTTATAGTTTTTGATGTATCAGAGATGCGAAGTTTGGCCAGTGCACAGACCTGGTTAGAAGCTGCACAAAAGGAAAACGCTGGAAGCAGACTGCTGACATTCCTGGTTGGTACCAAAAAAGATTTGGTAACTGATGCAGTTTATCGGGATGTTGAGCGTCAAGCGATCACTGTGGCCAAGGAGCTTAATGCTGAATACTGGGGAGTGTCATCCAAAACTGGTGAGAATGTTAAAGAGTTGTTTCTCCGCATAGCAGCATTGTCATTTGAGGGTGCAGTGATGCGTGAATTGGAAAAGCGACAGTTTTCATCCCCACCAAAATCTATTGGTTCCTCTTCATTTAGAATCGGTTCTACATCAAATCAACCTGCTAGCAAGCAAAAACTTGCATGCTGCAAAATGTAATGTTTACCATTGCGGTAAAAAAGGCAGCTCGTTCATTCCCAAAGCCAAAGTCATAAAGAAGACCAGACTTATTCATATATTTTATGTCTTTGTGCCAATGTTGTAATTTTACTTGTGCTGCTTTTGCTTTTTTCAGTATTGTGGCTTATAACTTTTGGGTCCTTTATCTTTTATATGTACATGTAAACATGTGATTAGGATTAGAACTCTTTTTTCTAACAGATTCTGCTAACAGCAATTATGTGTACTTACGTACTGATGACTGACAATAACTGTGAAATATGGTGCTACTTTCTTTCTCCTTTTGTTGTTGCTACTTAATTTGCATAAATATATTTCATATGCTCTGTATGGTTCAACTATATCTTAATGTGCTAACTTTGTTTTTATCTGCTTAATAAGTGTATTTTTTATTAAGAAGCAGTTTCAACAACATAATTTATATTTTTACTGCTGTGTGAATGTGGCAATGTCTGAGCAAGCTGATCTTATTAATGAATTCCGTTCCATTGCTGATGTTCCAGAGGAAAGAGCAAGATTCTTTCTAGAGAGTGCAGCCTGGCAGCTTCCGGTAACTGGTTTGTATTAAAATTCAAGGCAAAGACATAATTGCCACTGAAACCTCTTACCTTGTATTGCATTTGTAATTTAAATTGGTCAATTCAATAATGTCTTTATGTGCGAAACAAGGCAACAAAAATTGCCTAAATATGTGCTGCAAAAATAAAAGCTTCTTGTTTCGCAGGTAGCACTAAGTAGCTTTTTTGATGCTGGAGCATCTTCTCAAGACATTCCAGATGGTAATTTCAGTTTTTATGCTTAAATTACACATCAACAGTTCTTGTTATGGGTCCTCTTTCCTGAAGGGGACATATATAGTTTTCACTCTGTTTTTTTCTCCCCCTGCAGCTTGTCCGTGCACTTGACATAAAATGTATGATACCCCACTAGACCCCGAAGTGGTGAAATATTCTCTGCACATTGTCTATGCACTTTTGGAGTGAAGTGTTAGGTGGATTTGGATGAAACTTTCACAGTGTGTAGATATGGTCATGGTGACATTTAACCCCACGAGCCCAGTGGTTACCCCACTAGCCCCCTAGAATGGGTCAAATTATTGAACAATGTCCGAACTGGTTGAAATTTACACAGTTTGTAGAATATGCCATTGTGGTGTATTGATTTCTTTATTTGATCTAAATAGCTTCAGCATTTACCATGTTGGTTCCCTAAACTGTAGCAAATTATTAAACAATGGCCATTCGTTTTTGCCTGCAGAAACAATTACATTTATGGGAACCAATGTAAAATAATGTCTTTTTATAAATTTAGTGATACTGTATGTGAAATGGTGAAAGCCAATCTTGTTTTATGTATGACAGATTTTAAATTTGCTTTTTTTGTTTAAAATTTTATTAAGTTTCTTTTTTTCCAGAGTTGATGGATGCAGAATACAATCCTCCAGAAGATGAAGCAGCGGAAGAGCCCCTTGAGGAAGATATTCCTGCTTACAACACTAGAGCTGGTGCTTCCCGGTCTGAAAAGAAACCAGAAACCACAAGATCAACCCGGTCTTCAAAATTCTCTTCAATTAAGGATTTTGCTAAGGAAGATAAACCTGAGGACGATGAAGAAGAAGGACAAAGGTATTTTGATTTGTCCTACAAATATAAGAAACAGTGTGTTTGCAAAGGAATCAAAACTTTTTGCATTATGTCCAATTTGTTTGTAGGTGCCCTGTCATGAGACAGGTATTGTTTTTAATTTTGATGATTTTTCCGTTTGTTTCTAAAGGTATTATGCAGGAGGTTCAGAACACAGTGGAGAGCTAATTGTGGGACCTCCAAGAAAAAAGAAAACAAATGAAGAGATTACAAAAGATTTGTTTGCAGAGGTAAACACATAGCTTTTGACTAAAGCATTTTAAGGGCAACATGCTTAACTCAAAAGTTTAGGCTGAAAGCAAACACTCAGTGAAACGGAAAATGAAATTTGATTCAACGATTTTAAATCCTAACAATTCAACCTGGTGGGTGTTGCTAACCGAAAAAAAAACTTGTTTTTGTAAACCCAAAACGCCTTGGAAAAGCATAAATGTTCAAACAATTGCAAAAACCTTTTTTGTAATGAAACATTTTTCTTACAAAAAGAGTTGGCCAAGAGCAACTGTACTGAAACAGTAGCAGTGAAAACCATAGTTTATAAATTTAGTGTGACAAANGAACACAGTGGAGAGCTAATTGTGGGACCTCCAAGAAAAAAGAAAACAAATGAAGAGATCACAAAAGATTTATTTGCAGAGGTAAACACATAGCTTTTGACTGAAGCATTTTAAGGGCAACAAGCTTAACTCAAAAGTTTTAGGCTGAAAGCAAACACTCAGTGAAAAGGAAAATGAAATTTGATTCTATGATTTTAAGTCTTAACAATTCAACCTGGTGGGTGTTGCTAACCGAAAAAACTTGTTTTTGTAAACCAAAAATGCCTTGGAAAAGAATAAATGTTCAAACAATTGCAAAAACCTTTTTTGTAATGAAACATTTTTAACAAAAAGTGCGTATGTATTTGGCCAAGAGCAACTGTACTGAAACATTAGCAATGAAAACCATAATTTATAAACTTTAAATTTAGCGTGATTTAATATGCTGCTAAATCAATTTACTGCCCTCAAGGCCAAAAAGCATGGTGCAGAATCAGTGGAGCCTGGAGACAGGGGTCCCAGCAAACCAAAGCCCAAATACTTTACCGGTGGCGGATACAAACTTGGCGAATCTGAGGAAGCAGCTTCTGAGTTTGTACCTGGCTCAGAAAACCCAAGGGAAAGGGGACCGGTAAAAGATTGGTTGAAACATTGATGTTTTGCTTGTCTATTAATTTACCAGAGTTACAAGGGAATGCTGCTTTTTACAGACAAATGTTGTTCTGAAGCTATGGTCAAATGGGTTTACTGTAGATGATGGTCCCATTCGGGATTTTAATGACCCAGATAATGCAGAGTTCCTGAAAAGCATCAAAAAAGGGTAAAATATTTTCAACAAGTAGATTTTCATAGTTCTTATCATTTTGAGGTAAAATCTGTAGTTAACATTTCTTGGTGCCATGGAACATAGTGCTTTCAAGATCAAGATCCATTTGGTAAACTGCATGTCAACTTTTTTGCAGGGAAATCCCCCAGGAGTTATTAAAGGGCGCAAGAAGAGGGGAGGTTCATGTTGACATGGAAGACCACAGACAGGAAGAATACAAAGCTCCTAAGAAAAAAATTAAACCCTTTTCCGGTCAAGGGCATATGCTGGGAAGGT
>QXVZ01026923.1:0-11327 GCA_008931825.1 Phallusia fumigata
ATTCGAACTAACTATTCTAGAACAGCCGGTCGTTCTACTGTGAATATCCCCATCTTTAAGAATAAAACCGACAGTTGATTGTGGTTAGTTAAAGCGGTCAGGGCATTGTTAGGCAGGTTATGCCAAGGTGAAGTGTGCCACCAACTCCTATTGCTACCGAAAAGAGCCAAAAGTGACAAACCCTCAGACAAAGACAAAGACAACCTCATCAAAACTTGTAACACCAACGCAATCACCGCCTTGAGTGACATCTCAATGGCGGTGCCAGTAGATCAACGTGTTAACATCGACCCAGTGAGCTCCTTAAAACAAAGCTATCTTACTAAGAATTTTATTAAGAAATTAGCTCGTATCAGCAATCGATATGGGGGTGATTTCTTGTCAAGAGACTCTCAACCCCCAGCTCCTGAACCTAAACAAATTCTCGCTTGGCTGGCGCGATGTTATAATTATCTCCTGTATTTTGACGTACGCTGGCATCCGTTTATGCATTTTCTGTTTTGTTTTTGAAACTGGTCTCGCAGCTCTGCCAGTTTCAAAACGGTAACAGGCTTAAACCAGAAACCAAATGCGTTTCGCAGCAAAACGAAATTTAAAACGTTTCCTGTCTGGAATGTTTAGCCTCGTTCTAGCAGCATTGCGTTGTACCGGCTGTAGTTCATGATTTTCTTCTGTTTTTAAACAAACTAACCTCCCATAAAAGTCGCAAAACAAGCATTTCAAAACTGAAAAACTGCAAGATATTGTCCCAGTAACGTGAAGCCCTCAAATCTCCTTGTAGCTTAATTTTAAACAGAACCTTTGTTGACTAAATCCAAAAATCCGTGATCCATGTATGCATGCGACTCGTTCGTATTTTCTAGTGCATCTGCGTGCAACTTCTGCGGCTTAACTTATACACTTTCGTACGTCTGTCAGTGACAGGCAAGTTAAAACGTCCGAAATTTCCTGACTACCACCACCTCACCAACACAAGCCACTGTCGTGCATCTTGGCAAACACCAATAAATGTTTGGAGCTGCCACTGTTGGAATTGAACAAAATCCGGTTTGGATTGATTTCTCGCTTTGTTCGCCGAACGTAACAAGTTCCAGAGGAATAATTTATAAGAACCCCCGCACTCAGGAGGGGTATTTTCATTTCTTGCGACGCAACTTGTTTAAAAGCCGGACAGAGAGTAGTTTGCCTAACAGCAACAACTCGTGTTGTTTACTTGCTTTTCAAACACACCTACGCACATACATAAATTATCTATAGTTTACTTTTTTTCCCTTGTCGAGGACAATGTATTGTCCATATCTCCTGCAGCAAAATCAACAGCCTAATATGAATATACTAACTCAGTGGTTCTCAAAGGAGCTTCGTAGTCCCTTAAGGGTTCACAAAGCAATTTTAAATGGGCCTCAAAAATGCGTCATTCATTTTTAATCGATTTAACAACGCATTAATAAATAAGTATAGTTATGACTTACGCAACTTGCCTTAAAATCGCGCCTGTTATACCACTAACAGTTGCTGATTCAAGATTACGTCGGGCAATTCTGTTTAAATATTTTTTTCAGCGTGAAATTTAAACTGACTTGGGCCGTTTAACTTAAAAAACAGTTGCAATAGGACAGACAGCAAAAATGAAACATAAATTTGTCGACCACTGCGCTTACAAACTCTCACAAAACTTTGCTCAATTCGACCAACGCACCAATGCCTCTGCTTTCTGACAGCCCTTGCTAGAACCCTTCGGGATTGATCCCTTATTATCAACCAGGATCTCTTAATAGAGTCTTAGGCACGCGCACGCAGCTACCAATTCATTTCTCATGTAAGGTTCTCCCCTTCATGTTTGAATAACGAAGTGTCAGTGCATCGAGAATAGCCACCACCTGCGAATGCTGCAATATTAATGAGACGAGCATGGATTTTAGCGCTCAGTGGTGCTGCTGCTTTGTCGGTCTGCAGCCCCCGCAAAGCCCCCTCTACCGTCAAAAATCGATCTCCGGTACCAGCACCTGCCGACATGCCACAAAAAGAAATGCCAAAACTGCTTTCAAACCCGCGTGGCCCTGTTATGTCACGCAGTAATTACCTGCACGTGTGGGTGGCAAAGGTTGCCGGATTTGAGAAAAATACTGCGCGTATTTATAGATCGTTTGCCATGCGATTTGTGGTTATTTGTGGGTCAACTCCCTCGCTGTTGGATTTGGTCTAACCAAGAATAGAGTAGCATCCAACGCATGACTTTATACCTCTACCAACCAGCACGCAACCCAGGGGCCGACAACGCCAAATGATTTACAAGTTCAAACGCCAACGTACGGTGACCCACAAGTACAGTTCAACAATTTTATGCGTATAACTTTTTTTCAGTGCTGTCATTTTTGTCTTGCCAAAATTTTTTTGCCATAAATTTTATTGATGCAAACTTTTAGTTGTGCATATTTTAAAAAAATGACACAGCCAATCAAGATTTTATTATCTAATCCCTGTTTGCAAAATGTGGCATTTTCACCGCGTTACGTGATTTAGCTTGGTACCTACAGTATTTTCCAACAATCCGCAAATCATATACTACGTTTCTTTGCTTTTCCAGTCGCTCCCGCGCCTAAATAGTGGGCTACTTACCGCCAGCATCTAACCCCGCCATACATATCGTCGGTTGTGAATTTGAAACGAATGTTTTTCTCAACATGTTCAGCGGGTGTTAAGAATGTGTCGAGGCGATTAATAATCTTCGAATACGATTGGATCCAACGAGTATCGTCCATTTCCAGGTGTAAAGAGTTTCGATGCTAGCGTTTAATATCAGGAAAGAACAACACGTCACACCGTTTGATTATGTTACGGGGAGCGTCTAATTACTTTGGACGATGCTGAGAGCTTCCGAATACTGTTTTGCACAAAAAGTAGCAATTCGCTATTTTTGATACGCCGTATAAGACAAAAAAAAAGTTGAACTACATGACAATTATTCTTTGTTCACACAGACGCGTACACATTCCTACACATAACAGTTTTTGCTCGTTACATACAAGCAAGGCAAGCTTGTGACGCCACGACATTCACATGATGACGTCACAACAATTCGTCCTCACTGTGACGTCACATCTTACCTTGCTCCTTATTTTTACAGTACCCAAGGCAGGACACGGACCGTCGGCGTCCACCGGAAACCAGTAGGGGGCGCTACAGGGATCGGTCGCCCATCCGGGAGCGCAGAGGCAGTGAAGAACGAAGGGGGTGGAGGGAATCTCCCCGAAGAGATCCGGACCATGGGGACCACGGAAGGCAAGTGGAATTTTTTTGTAGGTCCCCTGCCACGAAGGGGACACGTATTGTTTTTGCTCTTTTTTTTCTGTCTAAGGCGGGTTTGTTCCCACGTTTTTGTCAGGAACGCGTCGTTCAAAGGTCTTCAAATTTTTCCACATGATAGATGGGTGTCTGAAGTTGTGCACTGACAACATTTTACGCCAGTTTTTAGAATCAAAATGTAGTGTAACACCTAATGTTGAATGTCCATACTCTGTCACATTGTGTGCTGTAAACTAAATGACTGTTTACTATGAGTTAAAATACAATGTTGTGAAGCTTCCGATGACAATGTTGCTCCATAATACGTCACGCAAACAATTCTCAAGACTAAATTTATGTCGTCGGGGTTGTATACGTGGTCTGGTCACACACCGGACTATAAAGTGGGCTACCTACTGAAAAAAACATTTTGAGTGCAAATTGTTTCTAGCCCCCTCCAACCTTTCAAACATGAGTTTGCTTTTTACGATAAGTTCGCGCACCCTAATCTGTTTTTCTGCTTGTCCGATTAATCCAGCAAGGGAATTTCAAACTTTCGCCCGCAAGCGTTCATGAATTATGAATCGCGCTTTTCGTCTGGCCCCGACCATGTGTTTGTGCTTCATTAATGCACCCTGAACATGGTTTATCTGCCCCCTGATCATTTAGCTGTTCACGCGTGCCTTCGGGATCACGCTTGAAGCGCGGCTGCATCTTCTGTATTAGCCGGCAATAGAAAAAAATCGTCGTAGCTTCTGTACGGAACCCTACCTGCATTCTACATGTCAAGCTTTTCGGTCTGTGACCTTGACATCATGAGCAAACTCGAAAAAGATTTTACCAAAATACTTAAAACCGTTTACCGACAACACAGTTTGTAAGGTAATTATGTTTTTACTCTGTTTTTTTTCTGTCTAACGCGAGTTTGTTCCGACGTTTTGGTCATGAAGGAGCTGTTCAAATTTCTTCAAAATTTCACACATGATAGATGTGTATCTGAAGTTGTGCACTGACAACTTTTTACCCCAATTCACCCATCGATTTACCCACAGGCCCCCAAAATGTAAAATTGTTAAAACAGCAATATTTAACAAAGTAAGTTACCTAGAAGTTTTCTGTTTTGATAGCTGGTACATTGCAATGTATTGTAATGTATTTTGTGACTTTTGTTTCGATTCACCCATTTTTATCTTTTTTATTTGGTTTAATTTCGTTTACCATACACCCTGCTTTCAATTACCGATTTAACGTGGTACGACAACAGTTAAAAAAATACCATGCAATTTTTGGTGTTTGTGATAAAAAAGGCCCTAATTGTGTAAATTAAATGTTGCCATAAGCATTAAAAACTGTGCAGTGCTTTGCGTCCGTCAAAAAAAACGCCATGCTTGCAAACAGACCGCTTGCAAAAAGTGATGTGGTATTTGCTGGGGAGAGACCGACACTGCAAGTGTTTGGTTTTTCCGACCTCGTATGACGTAGCAATAAAATATCCGCCACATATGTTTTTGTTTAAAACCAGAATGTTCCCAAACTCATCATGGGAACATTTGTCAGACAACACCTTCCAATAAAAGAAGAACGCGTTTTATGATTTCTGCATCGTAACGGTTGCTCATCATTATACGATGTTCGGCTATTTTTGGTCAAGTTTCGAAATCCGAACATTACATGTAAATCCTGACTAAGATACTTAGCACTGAAAACGGCGACGCTCGGTACCGAGTATTCAGTTTCTGGCGCGATTCATCTCATCTATAGTATTTCCCGTTCATGTAAACGCATACATATCTCCAAAATAGATCTTGTTATGACATCTACGGGCCTCTTTAGGGACGAAGCGTATTAATCGCAAGCCTATAAAGTAAATGGCGCCATTAGTTCTGCTGTTGCATTTAGTGATCGATTTTTTTCACATAGGGATCGTTACGATCGGCGAGACGAGCGCCGCCGCAGTCCGTCTAGTGGCGGTAGAGAGTGGTCACGTGGAGCGTGCCCAACAGTGGTCGTCAGCCATGTGCCATCGAATATAGAGGAGTCCCAGGTAAAAGCTGTTGCTACTTCTGTTGTTTTATGGATTTATGAGGTTGAAATATCCCTTGTGTGATTTATCTGTTTATTGTTGTACAACTGTCTGACCAAAATTGTTTGTCAATTTATTGCCAATTTATATTTATTGGTCCCCTTTCAAAACACGTATTGTTTTCACTGTTTTTTTTTCTGCCTGACGCTGGTTTTATCAAGAAATAGTTGAATAAACTTCCAAACATTTTTTGCAACTCATAGAGGTAACTCCAGCTGTACGCTGTAACTCTTGATCCATGTGGATAGGCCTTCAAAACGTTAAATCTATTTTCGATTTGTTCTGCCCATTTCAGGAGGTTATCTTGGGCTAAATTTCGGTTCCAGTATTATACAACCGGTTAGAGTCTGACTAAAATTTGTTCGTTCAATGTGTAAACCTCCACGAATTTTGCCACATTAAGAATTTTTTCGTTCGCATTTTGATCAAAATGTTTGAAAATGCTGATAAACATAACGAACAAAATACTTGCATCAGATTCGTGACGAAGTTGAGAGATTCGGAGCCCCCTCTCTGAGCGTAAGAATGGAATTCGAATCAGGTAAATTGTTTCAATCTCGACTTCACCTCTCGCAGGATTCAACACTAATTCCTTCAGCGTTAGCCTCTTACATACTATTGCCTTTACGAAACACCCCAGCCACAGCAGGTGCCTATGCTTTGAACCACGTCGCCGAAAATGCGATAAAGGTATAAATTTGCCTGTTTCAGAGGTAAGTACGTGTGACGTCACACAAATAACTGTTTCAACCCAAAATGACGTCACTTGGCGCGACGTCATGCCACAAAATGACGTTTTGTAAGCGAAAAAACGAGTCGCCGAAAATGCCCCCTTGCAACTTCTGAAACGAACAAGGTGACCTTTGAACCCGTTAAAAACAAAACTTTTTGGAGGAAGCTCTTCGCGAGTAACCCGGCAAACTCTTGTTGCTTCGGAAAGCTCCTCGGCCGATTAAGCCTTGCTTGTGACAACCTCCATTCTGACACTATCGACTCTTGGCCATGCAGGTGCCTCTGACTCCAACGAGCGAATGTGCATCATCGAATTCGAGGGCACGCGGGACGCCATCTCGTGGATGACTGAACACCAGGTTTCAATTTGAGATTCACCGCTAGAGGGCAGCGTCGGTGCCGCGGCGGCAGCCGGCCTGTTTCATTGCAGGATGTGTTTTCATTCTTTGTCGACTTTTTATCTTATTGGTGGAAACTTTGGTGTATCACCCAGGGCATTGTAGCGAAGCCAGTGGTCAAGCTATAGCAAAGAGTTCAGAAATTAGATAAATCACAGGCACAAGTTCCTAAAATCGTCGTTTGGATAACATTTTGTCGTGTCTAGCAAATTTGTTAACACCCTGGCGCCAGTAAATAGATCAAAAAGTTCGAGCAACGTGCCAGAAAGAAAAAGTCAGTGTTAGAAAGTTGTGAGATTCCCCCTTGCCGCCAAGTCGCTGTGCTGGTCTTAAAAAGTTGTCGAAAGTCCAGGATGTGGTGTTTCCTCCGAACTCGAGTGCTGAAAATTTGTTTGTCATTGCGTGGTTCTAACGCACGCTTTTGTGTTTCCTTCATACAGGGCCTGCTGCGTATTGGAAGGGAGAGACTAACGATGGGTTACTTCGACCCAAACTTCGATCGCGGGGATAGAGATCGTTCGCGGCGGGGAAGTCATGTAAGTAGCTCCGTGCTGTTTGTACTCAGTGTAAGGCGGTGGTTCCAACCTTTCCCAAAGCATTCTCCCCTTTGCTTATTATGGGTCCCCTTCCTGAAGGGGGCACATACTGTTTTCACTCTGTTTGTTTTTTGTTTTTTCTGCCATGCAGCTTGTCCATGTCGTTTTGTCAGGAAATGTTTGGCGGATTTGGATGAAAATTTCACAGCTTGTAGATATGTTCATAAAGTTGTGTCTTTGTTTCGTTTGACCCCCCCTAAAATAGGTCAAATTATTAAACAATGTCCTAATTAGCTGATATTTGGACAGTTTGTTCAACATGTCAGTGTGATGTATAAAGTAATATTGAAAGGTTTGGAACCACTGGTNAGGCACAAGTTCCTAAAATCGTCGTTTGGATAACATTTTGTCGTGTCTAGCAAATTTGTTAACACCCTGGCGCCAGTAAATAGATCAAAAAGTTCGAGCAACGTGCCAGAAAGAAAAAGTCAGTGTTAGAAAGTTGTGAGATTCCCCCTTGCCGCCAAGTCGCTGTGCTGGTCTTAAAAAGTTGTCGAAAGTCCAGGATGTGGTGTTTCCTCCGAACTCGAGTGCTGAAAATTTGTTTGTCATTGCGTGGTTCTAACGCACGCTTTTGTGTTTCCTTCATACAGGGCCTGCTGCGTATTGGAAGGGAGAGACTAACGATGGGTTACTTCGACCCAAACTTCGATCGCGGGGATAGAGATCGTTCGCGGCGGGGAAGTCATGTAAGTAGCTCCGTGCTGTTTGTACTCAGTGTAAGGCGGTGGTTCCAACCTTTCCCAAAGCATTCTCCCCTTTGCTTATTATGGGTCCCCTTCCTGAAGGGGGCACATACTGTTTTCACTCTGTTTGTTTTTTGTTTTTTCTGCCATGCAGCTTGTCCATGTCGTTTTGTCAGGAAATGTTTGGCGGATTTGGATGAAAATTTCACAGCTTGTAGATATGTTCATAAAGTTGTGTCTTTGTTTCGTTTGACCCCCCCTAAAATAGGTCAAATTATTAAACAATGTCCTAATTAGCTGATATTTGGACAGTTTGTTCAACATGTCAGTGTGATGTATAAAGTAATATTGAAAGGTTTGAAACCACTGGTTTACGCCAAAATAAATACTGTACTAAACTTATAAAGAAGAACTTAACTACCAAGTGGAAATTCCTCCCCCTCAACTCATAATTATTTTTCCCTGGAAAGGAATTCCTCAATTCACTGATCCGTGCTCTTGCTGTTCGCTGTGCATTTATGGTGTTTTTAAAGGTCATTATAACAATGCCTGGCGCAAAACACAGGTTGGGGTGTGCCGCCGAATTTTGAAAATTTAGAACTGTGACGCCAGTGAAAAAGTTTGCGCCTTATATCTAATGACATGCACACAACTAGCACCCAGGTTTTACTTCGATGATATCCGTTGAATAAAAGTTCAGGTTTACAAACAGCATTGCCATAGCATTAACACTGCATTTACTCGGTTTGTACAGGAAAGCGATTATAGCGACAGAGGTCGGGAATCAAGAGGCCATGATGAGTACAGGAGACATTACAGTGGAACACCTACGGACAGTAAGACATTTTTACCTACCTAGCTACGTGCTTGCATTATCGTTTTCTGTCAAACTGACGTTTTTTGTTAGATCGTACTACGCGATCCTTAATATAAAAAAATATTTTGCGAAATTATATTATTATCCTGGTTATAAGATTGCCACAATCACCCGTGCAAACCAGTTTTTGTACAGATTGTAACGGTTAGCCTATAAATACAAAAAAGACATAAAGCAGTGATTTCACCAACCACGACACTTAAATTTTGACATACTTTGTGTATTAAAACACTGCGTTCAAAAGGTCGGAATAAGTGTCGCAGCGTTTACATTATAGGTTAGTAGCAGCTATATCATACATTGATATTTTGATCGAATAAATGCCATTTTTTGTAAGGCAACATCTCTTTTTCATTGCCTAGGCTTTACATACTCTTACCAGCTTGTCAAAACAATGCTATTTACTGCTTTTTATGAACAAATACATTTAATACTACGCAGAGCTGAGTTCTGAAAAAACAATTACCTGCGCTTACCCCTCGTTCTATTTTACAGCGATGATTGTGAAAGGTTTGGACCGGGACACGACCGAAGCATCGGTACGAAGCTCGTTCGAATATATCACTCACTTCTCTATCGTCGACATTCGGCTGGTGCGGGACAAGTTCGGTGTTTCGAGAGGATTCTGCTTCGTTCAATGGAAAAGCGTCGAGGTACAACGCAGTAGTTTGGCCGTGTGCCAAATTGACCAGTGTCTTTTCGTGGCCTCACGTCGCGCACTTTTTGTGGAGTCTGGGTGTATTGTGACGTCACATACACGTGACGTGTGAGGGGACACATTATTTCCACTTTTTCACAAGTTGGTTGGTTCCACCTGTTCGGTCAAGAAAAGTCGTTTAAATTTCGTCGTGTTTGCACACATGATAAATAAATACCCACAGGCCCCGAAAACGTGAAGTTGTAAAGTTGGTTACAATGCAAGGTATTTGACACCTACACCTAGAAGTTTCATGTTTTGTTAGTGGGTACAATGCAAGGTGTTTGAAAGTATTTTGTGAATTAGTTTGGATTCGCCCATTTATGCGTAAAAATTAAAAAAAAACACTTGTAACCAACTTACAAAATATTTATGCTTTTTAAACCTTTACAGGATTGTACGCAAGTTCTCGACTATCTCTCTAACGCCACTCCGCGGTTTCACATCGACGGGCGCCACGTCGCACTCGAATTCAGCACGCCGCAAGGTGGCGGTCGCAAGCCGCGGGGTCCGACTGTCGCTCAAACTTCGTCGAACGCTTCTATATCCGCTGCCGTGCAAGCTGCAGAGGCTGCGATACAGGCCGCCCATTGGTCCCAGGTATTGAAAAGTTTTGAGATTATGCACAAGGTTTTCAGGTCAGGGTTCCGATGTTTTTTGCCACACCTCACATCTGTGCTTGTCATCGTACAATGCTTAGCTGTGGCAAATCAGGCTTTAGCTTGGCGCTCCTGGGATCATCTGTATTTTGGAAAATGTAAAACGCATTAAATGTGCATTTATTTATTTTTTCAGAACAAGAATTCCGCTGATAAGAAACCAGGTAAGAATCAGTTGCTTTGATAGTTTAACAAAAAAATGTGAAAGAAATTTTACTCAGTGAAAACAAAAATTTTTTTTTAAGAAACTTCAAAACCCCCCGCGCCTGCAGCGATAGAGAAAAAGCCGGAAAAGCCACAGGTTAGTGTTAATTTCAAGTGACTGTCTGCGCAAAATCTACTGGCAGTTGTGGCATGTACTTAGTGTCTTAATAATACGCACATTTTAGCAAATATACTAAGGACCAATGGTAATGAACACAAAAAAAACATTAAATAACAGCATTTTGAAATTCCAGCCGGCTGCAATGAAGCCCCCAGCGGCTTCAGTGACCCCTGCGACCCCGGCTACCCCGGCAACCCCATCAGCCCCCGCCCTGTTGCCGGGACAGTACCCAGCCCCCATCATCGCCAACTTTTCTTTCGACCAAACTTCCGGTTATTATTATGACGCAACAACCGGTCTCTACTATGACGCAAACTCGAGGGTATGTTCATCGTGTGAACTTGTCTAAATATCAACTGATGTTCAAATCATCAACTTTTGCATACAAGTGTGTCAAGACGGATCATGTATTGACAAAATTAGCACAAATTAATATGCTTGTTTAAATTCAGTAGAACCATTACAATAGCTTGTGTGGATTAATAGAAAACATACATAATAAAGTAAGTAATTAAACACAACATAAGTTAACGCAGAACAACCTAGGAACTACAGTAACTAAACAGACAGCGTATAATGCATACACAAAACCGCTTCATACACATTATCACTCATGCATGAAATTAAAGGAAAGGCATGTCAAATAATTTCGTTGAAGAAAAAGTAATGTTAACGACTCGCAATCACACACAGGACACCAGTAAAGAGTGTAATTTTTGCGACACAAAAAATTTTTAATAATTTTCTCACGGTGTCAGTCATTGGACTTTTTTCACCTTCATTTCTGGCTCTTACATAGTTGTTTTTGTAAAGTAACAGATAAATTGGCTTTCTTTAGACAAATTTAAATTTGTTTAAAAGTTACAGATAAATTTGAACCGTGGCTTCCAACCATTTCAGTGTCCTAGACCATTTTTACAGTTTGGCTAAAAGCTGTGGATCGCTTTAACAAAATGCCGTTTTGAATCAAATAAACCTGTTCGCTCATA
>QXVZ01026938.1:0-14609 GCA_008931825.1 Phallusia fumigata
CGTGAAAACCCCAGCAAAATGTTCCAACACTTCTTTCTCTTCCTTTACTCTCATGGGATGAGAATTTGCAGCCCGCACTGTTGTTTGTCCCGTCGAACTCACTGTGATCTGGAAATTTAATTTCTATTTGTAACAAAACATAGACCAATGGTTCCTAAACATTTTTTCATTTTCCAAGGAATTTAAATCCAAAATACCCCTACTGTAAATTTATTCAAAAATGGGCTGTTTATGTCAATTTGTTAAGAAGAGAAACTAAGCTCTTACAATTAACAAGTTTTTTAAACTCTGATATTCATTATTACAACATTAGTTTTTAAACAAAATTCTTTCCTAGTGGGGAATTTCCCCAGATAAAAACCCCTGGCGTAGACAATTGCATGAACAGTTAAACAAAATCTTCACTTTAAACCAGTTATTCGATCTCGGACATTTGTCTGTCTTTCAACTATTTTTATCCTACTAATTTTAACAAAAAAACACTAAGATACCTGATAAATGTCCAACGCTTTGAGTGCGTACTGCACAAGTTTGACAAACAATGCCGTCTCCTCTGGTAAAAATTGTTTATTGGATGAGACGAGAGGACTTATCTGTGTTGTCCCACTTGCATCTTTGATGGTAGCTCCCTTAAACGACCCGGCACCCCATGTGATTGTTTTAACCCCACAAACTAGACTTTTTACCAAACTCCGACAATCGGTGACAGTCACGTTGCTCAGTGGTTTGCTGTCCTCTGCAAGAAACAGGAAAAGGTAAATCTATGATTAAAGCTTACATTTGTCAGGTATAGAATTTTAAGCGATCATCACATAAAAATCATTGATATGTGTTTTTATCACCTGTCCTGCTATACAAGTTGTTGCAATGGGGAGTTATACTTTTGTTGTAGGCATTGCAAGGAAAAACTCTTAGTTTTATTACATCTATACAAGTGAACACATCTTAGCAATGTTAAGTTTTCGATAATTTAATGCTTTCTGGACTTGAAAAAGTCACATGTTTGACCATGTAAATGCACAACAAGTATTTTGCTTGACATTGTGTTGGATTCCAATGGTGCATATGTCAGCTTATTTACCTGTTTTAGGTTTCTTATCCAATTCAGGCATCTTGGCCCCAGGAAGGGGGGTTGAGGGGGTGGAGGGAAGGGAAAATCCCACTTGACTTGTTGGGGTTGGAGGGGGCTAAACAATAAAAAGTAACAGATAGCTATGGTTCAAAATACTTTTAAAATAATAGATCATTTGTTGCAGAGCTGAATATAACAAATCCCTTTGTTTGTTCCATTAAATTAAATTAAAAATTAAATCAAAATTAAAGGTTTTATGTCAGTGAGTCATGTTAGGATATAGAAAAAAGATAAAAACTGAGCAAAACATGCTTGGCATGTGAAGCATATGAGTAAGACAGTTTTAACAAAAGTAAGCAAAATACTTTGAAGCCATTAAAACTTGTTAGCCCAAATATTAGTTATGTTTCCTCACCACTGGTGTTGGTGGTGCATCTGCGTGTGTTGAAGATGTAGCAGTTGTTGAAGTAGCTGTGTTCACTGTAGTAGCAGTAGGTGACGCAGTTTCACTCGTGCTCTGTTTGCATTTGGCGAACAACACAGGAAGAACGTGTTTCGTGATCGTGCGAAATTTCAAGACAAAAACTTCCAACATTTTCATCAAAATCTCTCGTCCTTGTTGCTGCGAAAAAGTATTTGAAAAATTAGAAAAAAAGGTTTTAAAGTGAAGCCACTTGATTCAAGGTGTTTTTGACAATAAGTATTTTAACTAGTTTCATGGTTGGGTTACGGCAATGGCCAGCTTCTGAAACATAGGTAATCTGTTACTGAAACATTAGTTTGTGGATTCAATCAAAGCTTACATTGCTGCTAATGAAAATTGAGGTTTATTCTGAACCAGACGTTTCAAACTTACCGGACATTTTTCACTTTCACTTTTCTTGGTGATTCCTTCAACCAGATGCAAAAGTAGTTTGCATGAGATGGTTTGAAACGCACTTGTCAGCGAGTCGTCATGGACATTTTTGGAAAACAGATGGACAGCAGATGACAACTTTATCAGACAAAACAATTAATTTCACTTTTATTTTATCCCAAAATTCTTTGACCATCATTGAAAACTGTGTCACAACATTGTTATAAATTGTCTCAAACATTTTCAACAAACCTGCGACAATGAAAGTTGTCCACAAACTTGATGGGTGACATCGGCCAGTGTGCTGTAAGCCAAAATCCTCAGAGTTTCACGAGCAGACCATCCCGACCCAATTAAAATGTCTTCGTTCAACAAACGGTCCATGTGGGGAACGAAACCTAAATGTGAAGACATAAGAAAAAAAGTATTTAAAATATTGATCAGAAAACATGTAATCATTGCAATGAGAATATTACACCAACTTAGAAAATGCATATTTTCAAATGCTTAATTTAATACTACACAGAACAAGTTAACATACGTGATTTAAGATCAGTGGCAAGAATATGTCGGACTGCGATTAACAATTCCTTGCGAAGTGAGGCAACCTCCGGTGTGCAGTTTGTCAACAATTGAAGCATGGCTTGAACCATCTCGTTCGAATACTGGATGATGTTTTCCTAAATATGCAATTTAACATAACATGCAAAGTAGACAACTTCAAATACACCAAACTTGCCACAACATGAAATAAAAGTCAGGTTTTATGCAACTGTGCCTAGCAAACATAAGGTTGCTGGTTCTAACCCCAGAATGTTCTAAACTCATTCATAATAGAAAAAAACAAAACATAAAACAAAAATATAAACATGTATCTGGTTGGGGTATTGTACATGAACATTTTAGGAATGCTTACAAAACATTTTCAGCCACATACTATCCAACATGCTATTTCAGGTGCGAAAAGAAGAAAATTCCTGTTTGCCAAACATGTTAGCCCACAAACTTACATGATAGAGTCGGACAAAGAAAGCCACAAATGAGAGAGTTTTGACTTGAGCTGCAGTAAAGTCCACGAACAATTCAGCGTTGAAGTTCGGACGAGCTCGTGCAGCAGCTGACGGTTGGAGGAGCAGAGTTTTCATGATGAGTGGAATAAAATCTGCCACGACATTCTGTGTCGCTTGCTTGTAGAGCTGTAAAATTAAATTTACTTTGTCATACATGATGAATTCTACTATTATAGTATCTTTGGGGGTCTGTTGACAGTTTTACACATCACAGCCAGATGAATTAAATGAACTTTATTAACCAACATATCTGGTCACTGCTAACGATAATTCTAAAACATTTAATTAATGAAGTTTTATCCACTATTGGGGTCTAAATAATTTTCAAGATAGTGATAAACCACAAGGGATTTACAAAAAACTTCAAAAATTGAAATGAGTTAGTTTAAACAAGGAGTTTAAACACTGACATTATGTCCAAGTTATCTATTGATTACCTGGTACATTAGAACAACTGTAATTGGAATTTCCTGTAAAACTTTCATTGAATTCAAGGCCTTGGGGATAACAGTCTGCAAAGCAAAATGTAAAGTTACACTTCAAAATACTTAAAGTTGTGGCTTCAAACCGAAAGGTTGCGAAAAGGCAGAAGTGTTACTTCACAAATGGCATTTCCTTTCACAAGTTTTTCATAAAACTCAAATATACATTTCTATTTTGTTGTTGAAAAACGAAAAAGTTTAACATTTCCATTTGGATTGTATTATCGACCCATACTTACAGTTGTATTTTTTGCCCCTGGGCTTGGGTTTCCTGGTATTCCCCCTCTGTAGGTAACTTGGGTGACTGTCCCGATTCTTTGGGGGTCAGGTAAACCCCCATCAGTAATAGTTGGGTTCTCGAACAACCAGATCTATGCACAGACATAATTAGCGAGGGGGATGTCGGACTTGATGCGGTTTCATTATTGGCTCACCATGTTTTGTGGCAGTTCAGCATAAATTCTTTTGACCAATGCAAGAAAATGTTGAATCTAGAAATACATTTGTTAAGTATTATATTTGATAAAAATAAACAAACAAAACTTTTTTTAACAAATTGAAGCATTGCAAAAGTTGACATGTCTATAAAGAAGAGTTATTTTAGTGTAAAGATGTTTGGTACCTCTGGCGCCATCTGTGGGCGAAATTGCTTGTGGAGTTCAATGATAATTTTAATGCAAACTTGAACATTTTCTTCATTATCCACCTTAAAACACAATTTTATTCAACTACATGTTCTTACAAATCATTCAATGATTGAAACATATCAAGAGAAACTCATCTAAAGTCTATTTATTGTCAAGTATTGACAATTATTATACTTTTTGACAATTTTTGTCATGAATACCACAGAAGATCAAGTTTACCGAAAATTCAGTTTTGCTTACCTCCAGTAATTGAAAACACAGATTGAGAATATTCTTGACATGAATTCTAAGATGATCGTTGGTTGGAATTCGATGCAGAACATCCAAAACAAGTTTCCTCAGTTGCTTAAAAAATAATTTTGTGTTCATACACTTACATTAAACGAACAACCACTTTGAAAACAAATTTAATTGCAATAACTCATGGGCTTTAAAAGCTTCATAATAAACCAAAAAAAAACAGATAATCTGCTATCAGATTTAAAAAAAACACCCTTACTGTTTATAAATATGTTGTTGTTTGTTACCTGTGAAGCATTTTCGGAAATAAACTGTGGATCGCCTTCTTGCAACAGTTTTATGAAACAAGGAACAAAAACATTTAAAAACTCTGGATACTTTGAAGACTGGGCTATGTCCTGCAAGTACAATTGACATCATTGTGTACGTTTAATTTAGATATATCCATAATTATTTGCTTACTTCAAAATGTTCGCTGATTTCTTGTGCTGCCTTTAACTTGTTTTCATCCGCTGCAGAAATTGAATAGTAAGTTTAATTGTCCACTTAATTTTTCATAAAACACACAGATTATGTAGATTTAAAAAGGATAAGGATATTTAATATTTTATTTGATGTGTTGGATTTAAGAACAAGACATGGAAATTGATTTAAAAATTTTAATTGTGCCTTTGCAGACATAAAATTAGGTTGTATAAATGTTTCGTTCTCTGAAACACCACAAAACTTACGCGTTGTTGGGCTGTTGAGCAACGCCAGGTAAGATTGATACTTGATGATGTCATGATTCAAATCTCCAACTGGAGTTTGCAACATGATTTTGTTTAAATTTCTTCAATCCCAAGTTATAGACAACATCATAGGTCTTAACAATTTGTTAAGCTAGAACTGAATAACATACAAAATATTTTAGACCTATGACAAGACCAGCCATTCAATTCGGAAAGTAAAATTAAACTGATCCAACAAAAATTCCAACTTTGGAAAAAGTGCATTTGGACACCAAAACTACCTCACCGTTAAAGCTACATAGTTTGANTTTCTTCAATCCCAAGTTATAGACAACATCACAGGTCTTAACAATTTGTTAAGCTAGAACTGAATAACATGCAAAATATTTTAGACGTATGACAAGACCAGCCATTCAATCCAGAAAGTAAAATTAAACTGATCCAACAAAAATTCCAACTTTGGAAAAAGTGCATGTGGACACCAAAACTACCTCACCTATTAAAGCTACATAGTTTGAAAATTTGGTCAACAAAAAATATATTTGAAATGCACTTACAGTATTATAACATGTTTTGTGCGCCGTTACAATAAAAAGTAAAATCGCATGCAGATAATAAATTTTGGTCAAGTTCCTGCGAAAATCTTAAAGTTTAAGGGTCTAAAAGTTTGGACAAAAGCCTGCAAAACATTTCAATGCACCAACACATTGTCAAAATACAAATTTTTAAACACTTCGAGCAAAACAGATGCCAATTCTGAATGAAACCTTTCACTGCCGCCCAAAAAAGCAGGAACCTGGATCGGAAAATTTCAACCAATCAAAAACTTCGAAATACGGCGTGGTCACTTAGCGCCCTGTGTTTATACAAAATCAGCCTCTGTAGGGCGATATGTTTTACCACTCTTGGCGCTGTGGCATTAAAAAAATCTAACGAAAATTGGGTGACGTGGGGTAAATGAGTTTACATATTCCGTTGTTTTTTTAATTTATAAAGTAAGTCTGGCTAAAAGCAAAAAGTGCCGTTAAAAACTAAAGTCATCTTGATCCCATCACCGCAAAGTATTTTTCAGGTAACCTGCCTGTCGTATTTTGTGTTATATTGTCAAACATTAATGACTGAGCACATTCAAAATCACTCGATTACGAAGAAAAAAAGCTTTTAGAAGTTTTATTGCAACCGCAAAGCGCTAAAAATAAACCATGAGTAAAAGTCAGCCATAGAAATCAAACAATGTGTACCGATGTTTTACTGTGGAAACTACATAATAATGGACACACCCACTTTAAAGGAGAACGCCTTCGGTTCAACCAATCGCGATATCTAGGTAACGCACCAATCACACAGCGATATTCGATTAAAAACAATGGAAAATGGAACACACAATGGTTATGCATATAAAGAGTAGAATGTTTAGGAAAGGACAGTTTTTGTGTTTTGAATATTTTACGGTTGACTGCATTAGGCGGGTTCAACGGTTGGTTACATGAAAATGTGAAAACAAATTGCAAATATGAATTGCAAAAAAAACACACAACAAGTTCGCATTTGAAAACTTTGTACAAACAAGCAGAAAATAGAGCGAGAGATGAACAATCTTTCCGTTGCGGTGGAGTAAATCTCTCGAATGAACGACTGGAACTTCTACGGGATGGAAAGTTTGAACTGATCAGGAACAACATGCTTCTTTTTCTTCCTTTCTTTTCTATAAAAGAAAGAAATTCATTTGTTTTTTGTCGCAACTTCCACAGCAAGAATTTATATTATTGAAGCCATTCAGGCAAAACAAAAAACGAATTTCAATAATTTATTCAAACTTATTTTAAACGTTTGCTGAGGTTCAAAGTACAAACATAGAAATCAGAAGCTATAGTGACGTCAGTGCCGTATCAGTGGCAGTAAAAATAACTTGCTTGTGACAAACAGAGGAAGACCGGCCCCACTTAACATAGGAAGTGCAACATTTCTATGAGCTGCCGGTATTAGTCAAAATTTCAATACATGTAGAGAACCCAGCGTCCTGACACAACATATGCTTGTTACACAAAGTTTTACAGAACCACAAACAGCTGTGGATTTACAACGTTACTTGTTTTTAACAGAAAACAAGCTTTGCTTGGAAATGGCTGCTGACTGTTTAAACAAAATCTGAATCCACCTAATGAGCTGCTTGCCCGGTTTTAGTTGCTTCGTGTTTCCTATTCAACTTTTAATATTTTGGTAGCTTGGTTCATCCTTATTCGGCAAGTCTATTAGTTTTGCACAGAACGCACAAACTTCGTGCGGATACAGGAATTGCAACCAACAAGTTTGCGAATCACAAGTTGTTTAACCACGCAGTTAACTTTCAAAGTGTGTTGGCATTTAAACTTGTTATATGTCTGACCACAGGCACAAGACTTGACAATTTCTCTTAAATNCACTTCGAGCAAAACAGATGCCAATTCTGAACAAAACCTTTCACTGCCGCCCAAAAAAGCAGGAACCTAGATCGGAAAACTTCAACCAATCAGAAACTTCGAAATACGGCGTGGTCACTTAGCGCCCTGTGTTTATACAAAATCAGCCTCTGTAGGGCGATATGTTTCACCACTCTTAGCGCTGTGGCAATAAAAAATCTAACGAAAACTGGGTGACGTGGGGAAAATGAGTTTACATATTCCGTTAGTTTTTTAAATTATAAAGTAAGTCTGGCTAAAAGCAAAAAAGTGCCGTTAAAAACTAAAGTCATCTTGATCCCACCACCGCAAAGTATTTTTCAGGTAACCTGCCTGACGTATTTTGTGTTATATTGTCAAACAGTAATGACTGAGAACATTCAAAATCACTCGATTACGAAGAAAAAAAGCTTTTAGAAGTTTTATTGCAACCGCAAAGCGCTAAAAATAAACCATGAGTAAAAGTCAGCAATAGAAATCAAACAATGTGTACCGATGTTTTACTGTGGAAACTACATAATAATGGACACACCCACTTTAAAGGAGAACGCCCTTCGGTTCAACCAATCGCGATATCTAGGTAACGCACCAATCACACAGCGATATTCGATTAAAAACAATGGAAAATGGAACATACAATGGTTATGCATATAAAGAGTAGAAGGTTTAGGAAAGGACAGTTTTTGTGTTTTGAATATTTCACGGTTGACTGCATTAGACGGGTTCAACGGTTGGTTACATAAAAAGGTGAAAACAAATTGCAAATATTAATTGCAAAAAAACACACAACAAGTTCGCAATTTAAAACTTTGTACAAACAAGCAGAAAATAGAGCGAGAGATGAACAATCTTTCCGTTGCGGTGGAGTAAATCTCTCGAATGAACGACTGGAACTTTTACGGGATGGAAAGTTTGAACTGATCAGGAACAACATTCTTCTTTTTCTTCCTTTCTTTTCTATTAAAGAAAGAATTTCATTTGTTTTTTGTCGCAACTTCCACAGCAAGAATTTATATTATTGAAGCCATTCAGGCAAAAAAAAAACGAATTTCAATAATTTATTCAAACTTATTTTAAACGTTTGCTGAGGTTCAAAGTACAAACATAGAAATCAGAAGCTATAGTGACGTCAGTACCGCATCAGTGGCAGTAAAAATAACTTGCTTGTGACAAACAGAGGAAGACCGGCCCCACTTAACATAGGAAGTGCAACATTTCTATGAGCTGCCGGTATTAGTCAAAATTTCAATACATGTAGAGAACCCAGCGTCCTGATACAACATATGCTTGTTACACAAAGTTTTACAGAACCACAAACAGCTGTGTATTTACAATTGCGTTACTTGTTTTTAACAGAAAACAAGCTTTGCCGGGAAATGGCTGCTGACTGTTTAAACAACATCTGAATCCACCTAATGCCCGGTTGTTGTTGCTTCATGTTTCCTATTCAACTTTTAATATTATGGTAGCTTGGTTCATCCTTATTCGGCAAGTGTATTGGTTTTGCACAGAACGTCGCACAAACTTCGTGCGGATACAGGAATTGCAACCCACAAGTTTGCGAATCGCAAGTTGTTTAACCACGCAGTTAACCTTCAAAGTATGTTGGCATTTAAACTTTTAAAAAGTTATATGTCTGACCACAGGCACAAGACTTGACAATTTTTCTTCAAATACCAGTCACATTTCCTGCAGTTTTAAGTGTTGGTTATACTTCAAAGTTGATTGCTTAACTTTACAAACTACATGGACTTGCTGATGAAGTCTGTGTTTAATTTGCGGTGTCATCAAATTTGCCTCGGGGCTTGCCTTGGTTAGCTGAGGTTTTCAAATTTTGTTTTCAGTAAATATTATGAAGTCTTCACAAAAAGGAAGCCTTCAACAAATTTTGCTAGCTCCAAATCTAAAAGCAATCAATGTTTTGCCCAAATCCGCTGAAAATTGTCCAGTGTCAGTGACAAACCAAATAATAGCTTTTTGTTTACGCTAAAAAAGTCACTAAAACTGTTGTCGACTCACATAACAAACTTTTTCTCCATATTTGGTGTGGAATGTGACGTTGCACTTGACTTTGTGACCGCTCCGTTCGTCGAAGCTCTGGCACATGTTGAAAGGTGGCGAGTAAAGATGGAGACTCACTGCTTTGTTGGTGTGGGAGCGATTCTCGACTCGGTGGAGACCGATCGAGTCTGGAGAAAAAACATTGATCAGTTTTTATCAAACTGTGGGTCGTCGTAAATAACAAACCAACATATTTACCACAGAACTGTCAGAGTAGAAGAATAACTTCTATCGCAACGTAACTTGTGACATGGTTTTCAATCAAAGTGCAGCAATTAGATAAACGATCGCGCATTTAACGACCCCTAATTTTTGCAAGGTTTGAAAGCCACGAAGTGTTTAATGAACATGCGTGGAACAAGTTTAAAAAACACGTGAACTGGAGCACACGCAGGGTTGTTTATTTCCTATTTTTTCCTGAAGTTTTTACTCGCACAGACGGAAATACCAAAAATAATTCCTGCAAACGTTTGAGAAAATTCCGAAGTATTTATACAAAGTTTTTCTAATCCGGAAATTTTGCGGCAATAAAAGCCTAAAGTTAAATAATAACTGCAAAAATGGAGATTTGTCAAACAAAGCACGTACTTCCTGTTGTTACGCAAAAGTGTGTTACATGGTAACGGAAATAGGTTTGGGAAGTTTAGCTGGGAAGAATTTAGCAATGTGCCGCTGATGTCGAGATATTTATAAACCTAAAAATACCCGCATAGTGATTTGTTCCATTACGATGTCAACCTTACTACCACAAATTTTTCGTGTCTGATGAAATCTATTAACAACTCGCTATTTACGGCTGACCGGAAACTACGCATGCAATGCAGACAATCATGTTTTGTGTTGTAACTTCCGGTATAAAGGTCGGCAGATTTACCTCAGAGAAGTTATGGATGTCGAATGTGATGTTAAATGGATTCAATATATGAAACCCACAAACTAGGTGCTTTGGAATTTTTTTTGGTTATACTTGCGCTATTAATTATGTCTGACACACGAAGAAAATTCATCGCTGCTCCATAAATTATTTAAATTTGGAAATCGATTCAATGGAAATCCTTTCCTTTGACATTAATTCCTTGTCAGCAAAAATAACGATGCAGATTCCACTATTTTCAGTTGTATCTACGTCATGGCATTGTCTCATTCTCGTTGCCGTGCCAACATCTTTATAGAATCAAAGCCTAAAACAGCTTTTTATTCTCATTTTTTTTAGGTACGTGTTAATGGACTTGATTTTTTCGGAGCCAATCAACAAATACGTTTTTACACGTTGCAACTGGGTGCTGGTATGCAAGTGTGGATAAAAGACAGAATCAGTTGTTTGCCATTCAAATATCCACAAGATCTNCGGATTTCATATTTCGAATTGAATGTCCCGGATTTGAACCTCGAGGCAAAAGAGTTGCATGTCAAGCTTATTATCAGTTTTCCACAAAAACAAACGAAATCACCATAGACAGTTCAACTGTCATTTACTGTGTATTTATCAAAAACATCCTAGCCCAAGAAATAATAAAAGCCGCATTCATTATTATTCAAATATTTCGCCAAAAACTCATACTTGTGATACAATAGGATACTTATGATGGACCTTCATTCCTTTTTTTGTTTTGTTTGTTTGTTCCGAAAAAACTACTTGCGCATAACATCTGCCCAGCGAATTTGTATAAAATCACTAGTTCCCGTTACAATATGACGTATATTTCGCGACTTCAGCATCAATGTTCAGCGTTTAAAATATATTTTACAAATACCGTAAAAATGCTTCAAGCCAGTCTGGTAAAAACCAAAGCTAATTTGATCACCGCACGTTTGCTGGACACGTAAATGTTGTGAAGTGTCAATCAATAAAAATATATCGACGTCACATTATGACGTAACTTATGACGGAACAATCAATCACCGTTGTGAATCACAATGGCTGGCTAGTCGTGTGCGATTATTGCTGTTTTGCAAAATGTTTATTTGAAACATAGAAAACGTATTTAAACATCGCAATGGCTGCTTCGGTGATAAGAAAGCTTCTTGTAGCGAACGCAACAAGTTAACAAGTTACTAAGAAAAAATAAAATGAGGCAAACACTAAGAGATGACTAACTGCCGTGTAATTTAATTAACTGTTCGGGAAAAAAGACATGAATATCTTACAGTACTGTGTTGAAACACACAATACACAATGCTTAAAACAGAACCCGGAACTCAATTTCTATTCCTTTTCTCAACAAACAAACGACCGTGTTTACCTTTTCGCACAATCAACACGTTCCAAATACTTACTTTACACACAAAAATGTTAAAATAATTCGAACCTCGCTTCAACAAACTCTGATGTTCAAGTTAACAGCTGAAGCTTCGACATGCTGACTTCCACGACACAACGCTACTACACCTCTACACAGCCTTCTGTCGTGCTCAGCTAACCCACCACAGTTTATATCGCTACAAGGATGTGTGACGTCACGACTGTGTGGCTGCGTCGCGCGTGTCAGGCGTCAACCAATCAGCGTAGAGAACCGCGGCACCGCCCACTTAACCGCCAAATGCAAGGAGGTTTTATGTTCGGTTTTACCTGGCGACTTCATCTAATCTTGGTATTTCCGTATGTACAGGTGTATGAGCGTTATTATGCCGACCCAACTCGACAATCTGTGTGAAAATAAAACTTATTATTGCGTATGTTTGTAATCACTAAAGAACGGGTTGGTAATCCATGGCTAGGTGTGATGATAAGTGGTTCACAAGTTTTTACTTCATAACAGTTTTTTAGCTCGGTTAAGGGGCCTTTTTCACCTTTAAGTTCACTGCAACTGCAGCAATGAGACGCAGAGTGTGCGTGTAAACCAGTCTTTTGCGACTTGTAACGATTATCCTACTGAACCCAGTGATGTCATTAACATTGCACGCGAAGTCGTTAACATTTTGAGATAATCTAGCAAGTTGCGTTCAAAAGGATGCCAATCCCTGCACTGCAGCGACACATGACGGCGCTGTAGAGAATTAACAGAAAAGGATGCAAAGCTAATTAAGCTGTGAAGAATAGCAAGAATCTGAGAAGAAATCTCCCCGTAAAACACCGAGACTGCACAGAATGCAATGGATTGCAAAATCGCGCATCTAATAAATCCATGCTTGAATCGGACCGTTCTACAATCCAGTTTTCTGTTCAATGTCACATTGTCATCGATTGTAATGTCATAATCTCACGACAAGGGAAAAACAAACAGCATTCACACAACAAAGACTCACACAATGATCAACTGTGTCTTTTGCCACCTTGCTGGAACTAACTCAGTAAACATACGATTTTATTATTTATTCTGCACACCCCTGGCACAATAGAGCAACTGTTTCGTTTATTGGCCCTCGTTTAAATGTTTGCTCAGGGAAAACTTATATCCTTGATCGAGTTGCAACAAACCTCATCACTATGAAAAGTTAAAACATATTTCTGGTACTAATGTTGTCAATAAAATGTTTCTACCTGCAAGAAGTCGCCATCTGATTTTTTAATCCAAGCCAGCACCGCTAAAAATACCAGAACTAAACTTAACTTTGCGAACGACGGTTTGGTCACGTCCACAAGAGGGGGTTACCCTCATGACGTCGATTCGATTCTTCTGTCACAAAAATAGTTATGTATCTAATAAATTGATTTATTTTTAATATCCCTCGTGTTTCTGCCCTCCGTTGTGGCGTCACATCAGACAAGCAGACAATGCAAATATTTCTGTTTAATTTTTGTAGCAAGAAACACGCGCGACACCAAAACAAACTGCACCAAATAACAAACAACAACAAATTCAAATAACGTGTATGAGTGTTTTTCATGAAACATATTTTACAGGTTTTCTACGGGGTCTCGGTTTAAAAGCCTGCCTGAATGTGTTGATATCGGTGTAATGGCAAAGATTGCGCAAAAGCGTTTAAGCTGAAGGTGTATAAATGTTAAATGCGTGACCTAGCTGAAAGAATTGGAAATCTTTTTATTTTTGTGAATGTAAGCAATGCAGTAACTGGATTCTTGTTTTACAATTGCATGTTTTGTGTCACCAAACCAATTGTGGAATCTATAAGCAAAGCACGTTTACAACATGGACGTTAGATAAAAATCCATTCACAACTCGGAAACAATAAAGCCGAGAAGCTTCCATTGTTGCATCGATTGTGACGTCAATTCTCCCGGTAAAGTGCAATCAGCGAGGTGAAACTTTTGGGATGAACTTTACGAAAGCGTCTACTGCGCATACGCTAACTACTGCGGTTTTCTCTGTAGAAACAATAAAAATGTTTTTAAATTTAAATTGTAAATCATTTTCACTTTTTTTTTGGTGTGTTTAACCAACCAAATTTTGCAAAAAGAAACTTATATGGTAAGGTGCATAATTCACGGTTTTAAATATCCTCAATGAGAAGATACAAGCCAGTACCCCAGTTTGTAAAACATTTTCTATGTTTCGACAAACGCTGTTGTTATCATCTGCAAATGCTTCATACACAAGTACTGACTTGTATTTTTCCATTGAAATGTGGCAAATTAAACAACTGAAACGTGTCAATGGTTTATTTCTAAGATGTTGGAACTACGCAACAGATTATGGGAGGGTGCGAACAAACGACAGAAAAGCGCTTGTTGGGGAGTATTTTGCACCCCCTAAAACCCCAAACTAATCATGCGACCCAGCCAATTAGTCAATTAAAAATACATGTTGTCGACTCACATAACAAACTTTTTCTCCATATTTGGTGTGGAATGTGACGTTGCATTTGACCTTGTGACCGCTCCGTTCATCGAAGCTCTGGCACATGTTGAAAGGTGGCGAGTAAAGATGGAGACTCACTGCTTTGTTGGTGTGGGAGCGATTCTCGACACGGTGGAGACCGATCGAGTCTGGAAGGAAGAAATCAAAACGAAATCTGTACATCGATTTGAACCTGGGTTTCAAACTACATATGCGGTTCTCAATCTGTGCGTCAGTGCATCAATTTCCAAGGGCGTTGCACAATATTTCAGC
>QXVZ01026939.1:0-10471 GCA_008931825.1 Phallusia fumigata
AAACGCAGTTGAATAAGCTGTTGCGTAACAATGAGCTGACAGCACAATAAAAGATTTTAACCAGGGTAGCAAAACCGACAACTTAAACGTTCCAACCTAATGTTGTTATTTTGTTTTTTTTGAGACTTTTTATTTTGTAGGTAATTTGGTTGATGTTAGCTTCAGTATGACAGGACGTTCTAAATGACCTGCAATGAAAGGACAGTCATGCTAAATAGATGTAGAACGCAATAAATTACATTGTGTATTTGATCGCTATTGCAACAAGTTAATCTTCTGTCAAAATTATTTTTGCAGTTTTTTTCTTTTCCTTTGCTTTTCATTTCTTTTGTTTATGGAACTCGACACCGCATCACGTGATGCGTGCGTCATCGAAAATACGTCAGCAACTAAAGAAGCAAAACCCGATGACGTCAGCAACAATAACATAACCGCGCCTGTCGCTACGTCATCGGTGATGGCGGCCAAGCTGATGACGTCAACACCTCATGTTTACGCTAACGTCATTGGTGGTGACGTCACAGCCCCAGTAGGTGACGTCACAGCCCCAAATTCGCGGCGATTCTCGGTCGGGGGGCTTTCCAACATTCTGCCGCACATCCACGTGACGTCGGCAACCCCACCTAGTGGACAGTTGGCGTCGAACACAGGATCATCGTGTCCAAGGTGCAGGTTGCTTTGGGTTTTTTTTGTAAAAAATCTCACCTGCTCGGGCGTTTAGGGGGGCGTTTGATCCCCTGATCCAGTATACGCCTTCAAGTGGTCAAAAAATTATCGGTTCCATGAGAATTTTCAATTCTTTTCCTCAGATCGGACAGTGAATGTAATCTGACAACCAGATCCATCCGTGACGTTGTCGACGTCACAGACGGCGTAACAATCAGCTATCATGACGTCACATACAGTGTGGATTCCATGCCAACTCCGATGGACGCTCTAAAAGATTGTTGCTCTGATAGGTCAGCCTACGCTCCACCCCGCTCTCGGATTGGCTACAAACGGATTCTTAAGGGCGTGAGGTGGGTGTGGCTTGTGGGTGTGGTCGAATGCTACAGCTTTTAAGGTTAAGCTTATTTCTCTCGGTAAAAGAAAGCATAGCGACACAGTATCACTAAAACAATTATCAAACCGGAAATAGCTGCGTAACGTTGAAACGTTGTAAGGCGCAAAAAAGTGAAGGGCATATTTGGTGGATCGATGTTGAACGCGTTGCAGCTACTCTGTCGTTAGGAGGCGTTTTAATGATTTTGCCCTCAGAGGTCAACAAACAATAAACTGAGGCTGAGATTGATGCCGACTACATTATAGTGTTTAAACAAAATCTCAAAACTCAACTGAAAAGTTCAGCAAAAAATACTAAAAATTGAAAAACTCAACCATTCACATAGTGAACTAAATTCCCAGAATTTTATCCAAAACCTTAAATTTAAAACTTTTTTTCAGTGGTGTTTTTCAACCGGGGTTGAACGCGATTATGGGACCATCGGGATCCGGAAAAACTTCGTGAGTTTCACGTTTGTTTTGATCCTCGTTATGACTTTTGTTTCTAGTGGTTCTCTAGCGGTTGTACCGCAACCAATCGAAATTATTGGTCGAATCATGTTTTTCACCGAGTGTTAAGTTAGAAACGATTTTCCGGTCGTTTTGGCCTTGAACCAGATGTCGACAATCGCGGTTCTTTCATCTCTCTCTCTGCCTCCCGTGACCCAAAAAGCAACAGTGTGATTGACACAATTCAAGTTGCAATTATTACGGTTACCATATTCCACCATATTGATTTCAAAAAAACCTAGCGCTCTGCACCAGTCAGCTTTAAAACATAACTTACGTTAAATTTAATTAATGATCAAATAGGGTTTGTGTCTCTATAGAGTGGTTTACGGGGTAAATAAAGGCCCAAACCGCAAAACGTGAAAATGTTCGTTCGTCACTTCCGTTTTTTCCACAAGTTTACTTGACATCATTTCCGGCCGCAAAGCGGAGAAGAAGTTTCGAGGCCGGCGATTGGTCAACGCTCGACCAATGAGAGGCGACTTCTGCCAGCAGACTGGATTCACCACTCAGGTTAGGTGGTTCCCTGATGCGGTAATTCCCAATATGTGGGTAATCCCTACTGGGGAAACTCCATTTTTTATTAATTTTTTTGTTTGATTTATTTTCACGGGTCCACTTGTAAATTTAGGTATGATGTCACTTTCCCTTTTGCATTCGATGTATGTTGGTCAGGTATTTCCATGCAGTAATCATATAAACTGCCAGTACTCCAAGGTGGTGGACAGATTCGACATACTTAAACATTTCGACACTAACCCTAGTGGATCCGAGCGAACCACATGTACCGAGCAGTATAACACATGCGGCGTCCCTAGCACCCGGCACAAAAATTCGTATTTGACGTCATTTTCAACTTTGACCTAAATTACAGGATGACGTTTTAAACCCAAACCTAACGGTGCGTGAACATCTCTATTATTCGCTCATACTGCGTCGACACGGTTCGCTGAGCACGCACGAGGTGGAGTTGCGACTTGAGGAAGTAGTAGATGACCTGGGGTTAAAATCCTGCCAAAACGTAAAGGTAACTACAGGTCATTTCCACTTCATAGTTAAGTTATTCATGATAAGTGTAGTATTTCTTTTTAGGTAAACCAGCGGTTCCAAACCTTTTAATATTACTTTATATCACTTCTTGTCTAGTAGGTCAGGAATAAACGTTTCAAAATATGCGAAGGGGGGAAAACCAAAAGCGTTGGGAATTTGTTCACTTAGATCACGTGACTTACTTCCAGGTCGGTGATTGGTCGAGCCGCACGATATCCGGGGGCGAACGGAAGCGAACTGCGATCGGGATGGAGATTGTTGCGTCACCAAAGTGTCTGTACCTCGACGAACCGACGAGCAAACTCGATTCGACGACGTCCAAACACCTGGTTCGCTTGCTGAAAAAGTTAGTGAGGTTTCTAAAGAAAAATTAAGAAATAAACTTATTTTAAATGACAAGGCTTCTTTCCACAGATGATGAAAATATTCAACAACATTTTTTTTCAGCTTGGCTTTAAAAGGCAGAACAGTGATCTTCACCATTCACCAGCCCTCCTACGCCATCTACCGGATGTTCGACACACTAACGCTGATCGCTAAGGGGCGCACTATATACCACGGCCCTGCTGAGGCGGCTTTGGACTATTTTGCGAACGCAGGTAATCTTGTGCTTGGTTTTATAAACAAATAAAACAACTACTTATTTCCAAATTCATCAACCGGAATCTCAAAACATTAAGTAATGTGATGCAAATGTGATCTTTATTTAAACGTGGGTTGTAATCTACCGGCCACTGGTTTTATTGATAATGAGTCCACCGTCGAGTTACCTTGCTATGTTACACTCCCGTTCATGTTCTACTCGATTTTTTCGACTTTTTAACATTTGGTGACTTCAATTTGGGTTAAACCATCGGGTTTCACTGGGTTGCCGCTTATTTTCTTGCTCTTAGAAACACAAGCGACCGAGACAGGATTAGAACCCACAACCTTGCGAGCACAAGGCGTCCTGTAAAACCAACAAAGTGATAGTTTAAACCAAACTTTTCAGGTTACATTTGCGAGAAACAAAACTCTCCTCCCGATTTTTTCATCGACATCTTATTTGGCTCTCCGGCGCCGCCTAGCGTTCTCGCCACACCCCGGTCCTGCATCCGTTCCGCTTCACTGCGACGCAGCGCAATCCGCAACAACCAGCAGATGGCGCACTCCATCAATGACGTGTTTATGACGTCACCGTATCTGGCGTCGGGAAATTCCCCAGCAGGTGACGTCATTTACCTTTTTTTGATGAATTTTTAGACACTTTAATGTTTAAATTTGTTTTTATTCGTTGTATGTCCGGAATTTTTTTTCATGTTTAAACATTTCGTCTTTATTTGTTTAAAAGTGTTACGCGACTTCTCTCGCAGCATTTTCGAGCGCTCTTGACGTCACAACTGTGGAGGGCGCCAAAGAACACACGGAAATTGTTCGAAGACTGAACCAAGCTTATATGACGTCACAATTGCACAGAACCAACCAGAATCGGCTGCAGCAACTAAAAAGCAAAAGTTTGGCTGGTAAGATTTCTCCTGTTCTAGAACACGAACGATTTATTGCGTCACAATCTGCAACTTTATGAAAACTGGTGAAATTTGATGTTTCTTTGTGGATGAAAATCAAACAGCTTGAAAGTTGTGGTGACTGTCGTTGTCGCTTGTGCTTTTGTTGAGCAAGAAACTTAAGCGACATCGCTCCAACCTAATGGAACCCGATGGGTTGACCCAAATTGAAGCCACCAACTTTCAAAAGTCAAATAACATATGGTTCAGTGTAACTGCAATGAGGCACGTAGCTCATCGATGGACTCAAATTAAAAACTCCCAAAATTATTTTTTCTGTAGTGTTTAGCCTGAACCGTTGTGAGAAAGTGACGTCGCCGTTTTTCCGGGAATGGATGATTCTGTCGCGACGGACGTTGAAATGTTCGATCCGGACCAGCGTGGCACTGGTACGTTTATGATCTCTATGTTTGGGTGCGAGTCGTTTAATGAAACGGAAATACTTCGCTTGGCAACAGGTAATCTTGCACCAAGTTTGATTTATTTCGCTTGGTGAAAGAAATTGTGGCGACACAATCACCAAGCCGGGGGCACAATTGTTGGGTCAAGGGGGAACACGCTGCAGTTACACCGTCATTGCAAGGCGTTATGTGGCGGGGAGTTTGGGTGAAATGGGGAATCAAGACTGGGGGGGGACGTTGGCTGACCAGTTAGAAGGGGGATAACTAACAAAACGTAGTAGGGAAATTTGAGCTGGCGACAGTTTGATGCCTGATGTAACATGGGAAATATACATATCAGCATTTCAAGTTTATTGGACCTTATCAGTTAGCTGAAATGTAACCATGGTTACCAAGTGCCTCACAACGCAGCAAACACGAAAATTTTGGCGATGGAGAAAAGTTAGTAGGTAAGTGTATAGTTGGGTTAAAACACATCTTTCGTGTTCTCTTCATGATTAACTTTTCCCGAAAACAAAAGCTTTTGAGTTGGACCTAAACTAATTGTCGGTTTTCCACAGACAATCATGAACCTGTTTGTGGGAATTTTATTTTCACTTCTCTATTATCAACGTCACAATGACGTGCAGCCAAGTGTACAAAACAGGTATGACATAATAATTGTGATTCTATGTTTTCAGAAATGTCAGCTTTTTAAAAATGCCTTACAAATGCTTGCATTGGAAAGTATTTCGCCACATTTGCAGAAACCATCGTTCATTGCACGGTCAATTTTTGCGAAAATAATAAGGTTTTAGATTTCCACTTTTAAGGCAAAGTCAAACAACGAATAATTTGTTTGTCAGAGATAAAAAGTTTGTACTATGAAACAAAATAAAAGTAAAAGTAGTAAAATAAAGTGGTCAAAAAAACAAGGGAAAAGTTTGTGGAAAATGACGAAAAAGTTTTTTGTTCGGAGCAAAAGACATGGACGTGAAGAGCAGCTTATTTAAAAACATAACTGCCAGAAAACTTGTACATAGTTTCGCACTAATGATGACAACAGCGATTGTCGAAACGTTTTCATTACAATGTCTTTACTACATACAAGTCTCTGGTAGTTATGGTTTTGATTGTGTTATTTCGTCTATTCTGACCTTGTCGTGACCTTGAACATGTTTATAGACTCGGGATGTTCTTCTATCTCTCTGTGCACGGGGTGATGGTTCCGGCGATGGTGACGGCGAAAAGTTTTGTCGTCAACGAAAAACTTCTTTTCATGTAAAAATAAAAACCAGCTTATCTGACATCAACTCTGTGACCGATTTATTCGAATTGTTGGTCCCTAAATTTTTGAAACAATTCATGAATATTCTGTTTTTCTCAACAATGGTTTCAGTCTAATAGATATTTCGGAATTGTTTTCACAGACACGAGCGGATGAGCGGAATGTATAGATCGGCAACATACTGCCTCGCTCGATTCGTGCTCGTCTTGTTAACACGGACCCTGTCAGCTCTTGTCTTCTCCTCCGTCGTTTATTGGTCCACAGGTAAGCGGTGACGTCACCCACCGAAAACATGACGTCATCGCGCAACTAACTGTCGTGTGCGACAGATTTGAACAAAATTGGCTTTTGACTAGCTTTTAATTTCTTTGTACAGAATAAGTCAACCCCTCCTTAAAAATTCTCCAAAACAGGTGTCGTTTAGGATAAAATCGTTTCAATTTAAACCTAGATTGACCTAAATTATTTTAGTTCGAACCGGATTAGTCCCAGGTTGGCCGTTTTGAATAAATCCGGTTCCAACCAGGTTTGCTCCGAGTAAACACTAGTTGGAATCAAAACAAGTATGGATAGAATCAATCCTGTTCCAACCGGATTCATTTCGGGTAAACTAGTTTAAATCAAACATATGTGGATTAAATCAACCCGGTTCCAACCAGAATCATTTCGGGTAAACTAGTTTCAATCAAAACATGTGTGGATGGAAATTGATCCGGTTCCAATCGGATTTGCTCCGGGTAAACTAGTTTAATATCGTTCCAGGTTTGCGAGCAGACAGTTCAGCTTTCCTCATGTTCACGTTAACGGCTTTCTGCAGCGGAATAACTTGTGACGCTCTGTGTTTGTTGGCAGCCATCGCTTGCAAGTCGTTCACCACGGGAAGAACCGTCATCGTCCTCTACATGACCTTGACCGCTGTAAGTACCTTGTTGAGGGTTCGAATCCCCAGCAAAGAACACTTGCAACGTTTGCAAAACGCTCAAAACGGGTTTGAAGCGAGCTTTGAGCTGTCAGGCGTGAAGAAGTTGTTAAAAATTAGATACTTAGCTTGCTTGGGTTCTAATTGAAAAGTTTATTAAATAAATTCGTTTTGATTTTTGTCTTTTGAAGGGAGCGCTTTTATTGACCTATTTGTTCAGGGTCCGCTTTAAATCCTTATTTCAATTCTATTTTAAATTCAAACCAAGTCAAAGTTACCTTCAACTAATTTTACACGTTTTCAATAAACATCCAATCACAGTTGACGGATTTGGGCGAAAGCTCGCGTGCCAAAAGGGAAATCTTGTAAAACTTGAATGTTTTTGAATCAAGGTTTTCGCTGGATATCTCCTCAACCTCGACAGCGCCTTCCAGTGGCTGGCATGGATCAAATACGTCAGCATCACAAGATATTGTTACCTGGTGAGCACAAACCTAACGAGCGAAATAAGTTTGCACAAACAAACACAACTTCTGCCAACGATTTTTCCACAACTTTTTTATTTTCGTTCTTAGGTTTGTTAAATCAAAAAAATAACAAAATAAATAGTTCAAAACTGGGGGGGCGCACAACCATTTCGGTAAATACGTCCAAGTAATATAACTTGTTTTACTAACGACTGTCAGTGAGTCCAAGTTGGTTTTTATGAATTACATGGTATGGGTTTATCTGGTAATATCCCATTTTCATAAAAGTGCAATAAGATACCAATTTTTTAACAATTTCGTTGGGTTAATTGTTGTAGTTGTAGTAGGGTTTTTGTCAATGCACGGCCGCCATTACATATATTCTAATATACTTTCCGCGGCCTCATAAATGTATTACCTAGCTGTAGGTTGTGCAGCCTGGTTGAAAACTTCCTCTGTTGGTTTTGTCTCCTGTCACAAGTAAAACAACAAGGATAAAATCGTGTTAATCAACATTTCTGTTGGTTCTTGTTTCGCTCGTTCGTTACAATATGAAAAACAATTTCAGAGTTGGGTTTTAAACGAGTTTTCCGCCCACCTGGTGGCGCCCTGCCCCAACATGATTGGTCCGGAGCGTGAGAGTCGCGCCATAAAAATCATGTCACGCATCACTAACTTCGGAAAATCCGGGAGGAGCCGAGTCAACGTCACCCATTGGTCAGTTCAAACATTTCCACTGTGACGCAATACTTACGGTTTGTGACGTCAGATCTTATGACGTTTCATGCTCGTGTTTTGACTGAATGCGTCAAAATATTTTTTGTCACTTAAATGCTGAAAATAATATGTTATGACGTCATAATCGCTTTTCAGTTCGTACGACCCAAGTGGACGTGTACTGCCGCAAGTGGTTGGCGATGACGTATTTCTGCTGGAACGACCCTGGCTCAACAACGTCATAATGGTAGCCATGGCAACAGCGCTCTTCTTGGCGTGCTATCTGCGCATGCGCAAACTGTGACACGTCATCGTTGTTTGTTTTTGTAATAAATTATGAGCAGCAAAGTTGTTGGTATTGGTAGATGCAGAACATTGACAAATACACTGGAGGATTTAAATTAATAATTAATAACTAAGTGCCACTTGTTTTCTGCTCAACCGACACTTTCAGGTTTAATATCCTGGAATCCAGGAAAAATGCAAAAGATACAAACCAGCACTTGTGTGTAAAATAATTTACAAATTTCGACAAACGATGTTGTCATCATCAGAAAACGTCGAAAATGTTTTACACAAAACTACTGCCTTGTATTTTCTCATTGAAATTGTAAATTGTGTACTAAAGGCAAATTTACTGGCGGAAAGGATAGGAGGCATTCAGCTGAGAAGAAGAGGGCACAACTCAATACAAAGTACAGCGCCATCTGCTGGAGAATGCTCATCATAGAGAAGAGATGTCCTATCCTCATTCGGAGCAGGGCAGACTTCACAAGTCACATGCAACTGATGTGTGTTGCTTAAAATTCTGCAGCATTTGGTGATTTGCGAGAATTTTCCAATGGGAAACGGTTTGTTAAAAATCTTTGTGCGTTTGACTCAGCCATACTTTTTTGCATTTTTTGTCATCGCCACAATTCAATTTTAAAAATCAAATTGCGCATTGTTGCAAACTTGACGGCAAAAAAAAACAAACAAAACTGAAATGAAATTAGTTTTGGACTTTAAATTTCATCCACGCTTCCGTGTTCTTGGTGAATGAGAAAGTTTATACTAAGTTAGGCGGGTAACTTGGCCTTATCCGCAGATTTCTTTTCGCTTTGCTCGCATTTTGCCAAACTTGAAATTCTTGAAATGCACCTTGATCACGTGGCACTTAATTTGCCCCGCAGTTGTCGATCTGAAAAAAATAGATCCGATCAGGGATTGATTGAAACTGCAACCAGTGGCGTACCCAGGGGGTTAGGAGGTTAACTCCCCATATTTCTAAATTGTACATGAAGGTAGGAAGTAAACTCTTAAATAAACATTAAGTAAGTTAATTGCATTGAGAAGAACGATGTCGGTATACAACACTACAATATTTTCAAAACAAATTATGTGTTTTGCCATGAAAATGAGGAACTTTAATATTTATTGTGTTAAACCGTCAGCACTTGGTAGCAACATCGTGACCAAAAGTGGATCTTTGTAACCAGGCTTTATTGCTTTTTAACAATCTTTAGGTATTTTGACACAAAATTTGTGTTTGTTGACCAAAAAACTCCTGCTTCAAGATTTTACACACAGAAAGAACAACTACAACAGAAAAGGAAGAGCAAAAAGATATTGTTTGCCTAATAGTTGCTAAAAAAAACCTAACAAATGTACCTGTAGCCACAGATACCACAAACGAAATTTCGCGATTCATGAATTTGTTTGTTGTGTGATTCCAAATCCTCTTCAGCCATTGTTGTGAAAGGACAAATAGAACAAGTCCATTGTTGGCCATTGTTATGTGTGAAGTTTTTATGCCGATTCAACTCAACAGGATTTGGTGTCTCAAATTGACAAAAGTCGCATCGTAGAAGTTTCTGTCTGCTGCAAATATAAAATAAAAGAAATCGTCAAGATCAAACTTCGGTGTTTGGTGGACGAGCCAACATAGAAATGTTAATTGAAAACCAGTTGGCCTTGGAGCTTTTTGCAGACGGGCAACGGAGAGAGGTGATAATGTTTGAATCCCAATTACATCATTGCAGTGCTTCTTAACCTTTTTCGATTTCGTTCACCCTTTTCACAAACTGCCAAATTTCATTCACCCGCGACAAAATATGTTTAGATCATATATCATATGTTTAGGACATCAGCGATAAAACCATAAAAACATGTTTTAGACATTTTGTATGGTGCAATTTGAAGCAAGGGTGGGCAGCAGTTTTTTACCATTGGGGCATATGAAAAACAATGTAGCCCGGGGACATACAATGCCTTAGATAAGACACTGAAGTTGAAATTGTACTGACTGAGAAATCGACAAAGCTACAAATAACATAGTGATGTCACAAACTGAGAGGTCCTGTGACATATAACTACTGTTGTTTTGTCACAATAAACATTTTAATATTGCTGTTGTTGTGTAACAAAGAAATGCTTTGCATTTGTCCGACTGCTGTTAGTGGGCAGGCATTCTATCGAGTGTTATTGGATAAATGTAAAACAAATGTACTTTAGCAATGGGCACAAAAACATTTCATTCACCCTTCGTTCACCCCTTCCCATTCATTCACCCCTGC
>QXVZ01026944.1:0-10992 GCA_008931825.1 Phallusia fumigata
AGGTGCGTTGTTAAGTTTTTCGTTGTCAAAGCAGCATTACTTTCCACGAAATACTTGTTCAACAACCTTTCATTTTTATTAGGTTTTTGTTCATTCCAAACTCGAGAGCCGCTGGTGGATGTACGCCATTGGATGGTTCCTACCAATTGTTATCGTGGCCGTTTCGGCCGGTTATGGTTTGCCCAACGAAATCTACATTCAGCCAATCAAATATGTTACCGACCACTGTGCCCCTGGTGAATACCTCTACCCTCCGATCTCATACGACAGTAAGTTTAATTTTCAAAGGACTTACTGTATCGATGTAGCAGTTTGAAATGTGCATGAGTAGCATGTTAACAATAAGTTTAGTAAAAACTTACAAGCTTAACTGGCAGAGAACTTGTATGCAGTGAATATATGTTGTATTGCAAATATTTCGATAACGCAAGTTCGCTGGTAACTATGTTTTAATTAGGCTAACCTTATCGTGTCTCATAACAAAAATGCAGAGTGTGAGTTTGGGAACGCCGTTTTAGGAGTAAGGAAACGTTAAACACTGATTAATTGGGAAATATGCGTTAACACAGATTTGCAAAAATATGCCATTTGTTGGCTGAACGCGGAATCGGGAATGACTTGGAGTTTTATCGGCCCGGCCATCGCCGTCATCGTGTTCAATATTGTAATCCTGTGCAAAGTTATTCAGGTTCGTGTTACAAATTTGTTTAAAACATTTAAAGTTTGTGCTGCAGTATGGCCAAAATCTCTGTAACCGATAGCCCACTAATTTGAACAACACGCAAAAACGTGGCGAGCTGTAAAAAGTTGCGATATTCAATGATGGTTAAACGTGCAATATTTTATAATATATAGAAGTGGACGTCGGTAGAAAACGCTACAACCAAAACTTCAACATCACAAACACATTTTTTGCAGGTTTTGGTAAAACTTTCGGAACGCAGCAAGGGGATGAAACCTTTCACAGCCCAGCACCAGATAAGCAGCCAGGGCCACGGATACAACAATTCCGCGTTCCGACCCAAAGCCAAACCCGTATCGAAAATATCGGAATACAAAACAACCTCAAGCGAGCACTTCACCAGCAGCATTGCTGACACTGACGACACTGCACTGCATGGCAGCACTGTCGCAAGTGCTGGAAGGTTAGGAAGTTAAAAAAATCCCTCTGCGTGATCATAACTTCGTGTAATCACCATGTTTGTACTTTTTTGCCGTTGTTGGTCGCCTTTTACACAACACATTTTTGGACACTATGTTTTAGGTTTGAAAACAACTTACCAGTTTCTGTGTTGCGTTTATAAAGTGATTTTTGTCTCGCAGACCGAAGTCCCGTTCCCCCTCGCAAGTCTACTTGCAAAACCGCGTCACAGAACGGCCGCGCGTTGCGTCATCTTCCAATGGAAGCGACAGGAATTTCCTTGCTGACGTCAAAACCGCCGTAAAAGGTAAAACAACCTTCCGTTTCAAGCTACTGAGGATGCGGCTGGGCTTGAATACTTCGCGTTCAAATGGACTAACGCGCGTTGTTGTCGTAGGAGCCATTGTCCTCTTGCCTCTTTTGGGTATACCATGGATTTGTGGGATGTTCGGCGTCGAAAGCTATGCCCTAGCGGTGATCTTTGTCATCTTTAACTCCGTTCAGGGCGTCGCCATCTTTCTCGTCTATTGCGTCTTCAACCATGAGGTAAATCAAACGTTTAGATTTGATTATGGATAGTTTAGAGACAGAACAAGATGGATTCTGCTATCCAACTGATTATCTTTTCCGAACGAACTAACATTCCACCAAATAATAAATAAGACGGCCTGCCTGTTTTCATGATGACTTTTTTAAAACTCATTCTCTCCTCAACAACGTTATCATTTTTATCCACTTGGAATATTGCTTATGTTCTATTAAACAAGAGACTTTTTTTTAAAACAAAACCAAGCATTGCTTGACCAATCTGATTGGCTTGTTTTTTATTTTGCTAAAAGAGTGTTAGCGTTACACATGGAAGAGTAAAAAAAATTGCCGATCAGATTGGTCAAGCAATGCTTGGTTTTGTTTAAAAAAAGGCTCTTGCTGTAAAAAAAATTAACAGTGATTCAGAACAAGAGATTTGTTAAAGTGTTAGCCTCTACAACCTCAACTGCTAAAACTAACATATTTCACAGGTGCGCCGAGGGTTGCAGCGCCATCTACAGTTGTACAGAATCAACCGAGACACCACCAGAAGAGGGCGCACCAGTAGCACAAGCAGCTTAAAATCCGCCTTCAACCGGGGTCTGCTGAGGTCTTGGCGCAGAAGAAGCACAGCGGTGTCAACCTTGTCAAATCACGTGTAGAAGTTTCAAAGCACATCAAGCACTTTTATCCGAAAGGCCGTGGTACCTTGAAAACTATTTGAAGATAATCCTGCGGGGCCTTGGGACAATTTACTGCAAAAAGTTGGACTTTGCCCATTTGCAAATTAGAACAAAACTATTGTGAGAAAATTCTAGCCGAAGATAGGTTGTGTATTTTTTTTTAAAAATAAACAAACAGCGTCTTGTACAACTTGGAACCGCATATCTCAAATGCGTGTATTGCGTCCAATTGGTCGGTTCTAATATAACATTATACTGTAATTTGACAGGAGCCAACCCCGCAAATACATTGTTTATCATGGATTTAAGACACACAAAATCTTTTATTTCGGGGATATTTCACGTGACTGTTTCGTCCATCATTGCCGATATTCTGATGCTTTGTGCCAGGGATTGTTAAAAAAATTGTTTTTTGCTAGCATCTTATTGTGTTTCGCTATGGCGCTGTGTTTCCGCTGATTTTGTACAATATTATTTTTGTGTGTGTACTTATTTGTGTCTAAAAGTTAAAAAAAATTGCAAGCGAAATTTGAAACAAAACTCGATAATTATTTAAAGCCTGCTGATGACAAAAAAAGTCGTTTTTATGAACCTTTTCGTCGCCTAAACGCAGAAAAATATGAATAACAGATGTGTACTTGGCTGCTCCGTCGCTTTCTTCTTCAATGTTATTAAACCTTGTGACACGCGCGTTAACATCGTCCTATAGGGTCTTTTAGTGAAAGATACATGGCGTTTATCTACTGACTGAGATACGACGACAAGCGAAACCTGGCAACGACTTTGTCGCTGTGAGCAAGACTAGCTCTCAGCAACCAGCGTATGTGACAAGAAATTGGTTGGGCGGGGCTCATTGGCTCGTTACCTGGCGACCGGCGCTCTTCGGATGCAGGTTGTTTATAAGTTAATGATTGAAATTGAATTGGCGCTCCGGGCATTTGACGTTATATCTTCGAGGTAATTCCACAACGCCGTCATTCACTGGAACACGGGACGGCACAAGATACCATGGGGTTCGACTAACCTCGGGTTAATAGCCAATAAATTTTGCACTAGGAAATATCGGTCATGTCTGAGACCAGAAACGAAGACCAGGCCCCCCGAGTCCACGAAGAGTCAAGCGACACGACTTCTATGAAATACATGGATTGCGGGGAAAATAGCAGAGTAGAATTGCCGCTTGAACAAGAGGAAGGACTGTCATCCGAGTTGGCTCACAGCCGCCACAGATTCAGTGATATAGATGAGGAATCAGAAATAATTGAAGATGCAAAAAGCATCACCGATAAAAGGGATTTTGGCGACCCCGACAACATGTACGATGTGCAGTTAGGGTCAATTTCCACGAGGTCATTAAAATCTTTTAATGGGACTGAAAGTGGAAGGTCAACGTCACTATCGGTGAAAAAACAAGCGCCCAGTCCACCTGCAGAACCGATTTCAGCTTTAGTAAACAGAGTAGAAGGTGGTANTTTAATGGGACTGAAAGTGGAAGGTCAACGTCACTATCGGTGAAAAAACAAGCGCCCAGTCCACCTGCAGAACCGATTTCAGCTTTAGTAAACAGAGTAGAAGGTGGTACCTCTGTTCCAGAAAAGACCAGAAAACAGAACGCTAAAGCATTCCTACTCTCTGTGGAGGGCATGTTATTTATTACGGAAATTCTGGGAGCATTCTTGTGTTGGACATTAATCGCCGGTTGGTCGCATGCTGGGGAGAGCTATCGAATGCCATGTCCGCTAGGATTTTCGATGTGCTTTTTTATTGTGTCATGGGTTATGACAGGGTGGGTAGATTTTGTAAATGCCAAAAGTTGTAGTATAACACTAAATCTGTACGTGTATGGCATTCTACAATCCTAACGTTAAAGGTCAATATTTGTTGCATTTGTTAAGTTTGATGATAACTTTTTATTTGTAGTGCGTTGCTCGGCATTTTAGCAGCAGGATTGGATGCCAAGTACAAGTTGTTGAAGATCACCCGAATGCCGGTGTTTGGGATGGTTTACAACTGCATCTGGGCAACCCTGTATCTAATAGGTGGTTCCATCGCTGGATCTAAAGCTGTTTCTGACATGACGCAGTAGGCATACGCTTGAGTACAAATCGAATGGTTTCTATGTTTTAATGTCGTACTCCTCCTTTGCAGGGTCCTTGCTGCCGCTACTTCGTTCGCATTCATTGTGCTCCTGCTTTACGTTTCTCATGGATTGCTTCATTTTAGACGACAATTTGGACAATGTCCTTGTAATTACTTCGAAGGATGCAACAAAGAATGCACCACACAACAATGACCGATTTCTGTTGTAAAATTATGCACTCATATTTCATGACTAGAAGGCCATTGAAAGGGCTTAACAAACCAGAATTTCATTTAGATTACAAATGGAGTCGATTCATGCAAACCAGTACCATTAACTTCAAAGCATCCTGTTTACTAGTTCACAATGAAATAAAAAAGTTAAGTTCCACTGTTTTTTTGAAAAGTCTTATTTATCTCATGTGCAAAGTTTCATGGTGAAAAAGGCTTTGCAAAATTGCAATAGCTGCCGCCTGCTATTTGATCGGAAAAAGCACGAAAATAGTGTAACATCACATGTTGTTGTTGATGTAAAAAGTTGCAATAGAACGACAGACATAATAAATACTGCGAAATGGGAATGAGAAATTGCTAGTCAATATTTCAACGTATTTTGTGCGGAAAATGTTCCATTAGTTTGCTACTGAGAGTGTGTTGTAAACTAAGTGCAGGGAGGACGCCTTTGCAAAATACGTTTGCTTCCTTTAAGACAAAGCGTCCATACCATACGTGCGGCGCACGTGTGCTTCTTCGCTGTTTGCACTTTGCAAGTCATTGCTATGAAAAGTCGCGTAAGCGTTAGTCAGTAAAGCCTAATTTTGATGATAGTAAAATATGTACCAGACCAGCAAGGTGACGCGAAATTCCTTCCAACATCCTTATTGCTTAGCTGTACACCTTTACTGAAAGATGCCATCGTCATCATTTATCTTGACTGTGAAATGTTTGCATATAAAATATGATGTTAAACCTTGCTTATTATGTTTAAATTACTAACAGTCCCAAGGTAATTTATTTTCATTTTTCTGCAAGTCTTTTCAGACCTAAAGTAGAATAAAACCTTCAACAAACAATAGGCCACCAAGTTTTACAAAAATTCTAAAATGGCAGACACTGTTGGAAAGGTAGGTGCAAGTTGGTTAATAGTTGTTACTAGAGTTTTTAGGGTATATATATTTTAATTTTAGGTGATTACCTGTTCTGCAGCAGTAGCATGGGAACCAAAAAAGCCTCTGGTGATTGAACAAGTCGAGGTTGCCCCACCAAAAGCACATGAGGTTGGTTTTGTTCCACATTTGTTTGTTTTAGACTTTGTTACAAGTTACTTTATATTTCTCATATTGTAATGGTTGGCCTTGGTGTAGGTAGTTTTCTGCTAGATAACAGTTTCAAAAACATAATTTGAAAAGATTGTGTGAACCAGTAAATTGTGTGTGAAAAGTTTTTGTTGCTGGAAACTTTTGTAACATTCTTTACTTAGGTCAGAATTAAGGTATTTGCAACTGGTGTTTGTCATACTGATGCATTCACATTGAGTGGTGAGGATCCAGAAGCAGCATATCCTGTTATTTTGGGCCATGAAGGTGCTGGTCTTGTTGAAAGTGTTGGGGAAGGTGTTACTGATTTTGAACCAGGTAATGAAATTATCCTGAGGGAAGTATGTGACTAACTGCCCATAATGACAGCCACAATGGTGTAATTAAGGTTCCCTTTCCATTAAGCATGTTTGGGGACCCATATGTTTATGCTTGCAGAACAATTATATCATAAAATCTCAAGGAAATTGGGAGTCCAGTTTAATGGGAAATGGTGTGTATATATGTAAAAAATTTTATTTAGGGGGTCATAGTGTAGGTGCATTGGCAATGTGAAGAATATGACTTCTCTACATGATTAATAGATTGATGTTGCACCAGCAAACGTATAAACACAGTTTGTGCTTTATTTTAGAGTTGTGGTGGTACAAAGCTGTTCATTTTGCGTATTTAAATTTGCACCATGGTGGAATGTAATTAATGCCTGATTTTTGTGTAGGTGATCATGTCATTCCCTTGTACATTCCACAGTGCCGAGAGTGCAAGTTTTGCAAAAGTTCTAAAACCAATTTGTGCCAAAAAGTCAGATCTACACAGGTGCAGAATATACCTTACCAGCCATTCCCACAAAAAATACAATAAACAATTAACACCAATCCACTAATCAGTCTCTATTTTGTTCAGGGCAAAGGTCTAATGCCAGATGGCACAGTGCGCTTCACATGCAAAGGAAAAGAAGTATTTCACTACATGGGGACTTCAACATTCAGTGAATACACTATTGTTGCTGATATCTCTCTATGTAAGGTAAAGTTTTATGTGGATTTTATCAATACCCCTGCCAAATGTGCTGACTAAAGAGTATGTTTTATCTAAAGTGGTAATCAAATATTTACATTGCAGGTCGACAAAGCGGCACCTCTTGACAAAGTCTGCTTGCTTGGTTGCGGTATCCCAACTGGTTATGGTGCTGCTTTAAACACTGCCAAGGTAAAACACAAAATGAAGCTAGTGTCTGTAGAATTGTGAACTGGCATGGTAACTAACTCAAATCATGGCAACTTTTACCTATATTTGGGTTTGGTAATCACTGGTCTGTTAAAATATTTCTTTCAGGTTCCTTTGTGCATTTTTTGGCATAAGGTGTTTACTGGAGTTGGCTTAAACATTGACAGGGAGGTTTTTTGGGTTATGGCAACATATTATCAGTTTGTTCGGCTCCCAGATAGAAACTGTGATTGCTTGCTAGCCCCCAAAATAACACAATTAGATTCCCTTATAATTTACTTTTGCTCACTTCCAAATTTACAGTGAGTCACCACTTTGCTTTGTTAACTGGATAGTGTAAATAAGGCAATGGAATTTTCTAGCAGATAAAGTTTATTTTTTTATGTATGTGGCATGAACCACATAAGGATGAAGGAATTTAGTTGTCATGATAATATACTTCATGGCTATTTTTTTAAGCTTTTTTCAAATTTTCAGTTTGGTCCTAATCTAAAAAAAACAGACAGTTACACCACTATCAATTACAAGACCCACTGCAGTGTAGCATATTAAATATTTATTTAACAATGATTGTGTAAATAAAATTACATCCACCAAAGTTATTCTAATGCAGTGCCTCTTAAAATGTGTGAAAACATGTAAAATAAAGAAGTTAAACCATTTCAGGTGGAGAAAGGTTCAACTTGTGCTGTATGGGGCCTAGGTGCTGTTGGCTTGGCTGTGGTGATGGGATGCAAGGCAGCAGGAGCCTCTCGTATCATCGGAGTTGACATTAACACAAAGAAGTTTGAAACTGGTAAGGCTTCTGGCATTGTACATTTACTGAACTTTATTTTCATCTTCGGTGTTTTGTAAATTCTAGCAAAACAATTTGGAGCAACTGAATGTGTCAACCCTTTGGACTTTAAAGTAGCGATTGAAGACAAAATTATTGAAATGACAGATGGGGGATGCGACTTCACATTCGAATGCATTGGAAATGTCAAGACAATGGTATGCCATAGTATGTGGGCTGTTTAGGAAGATCTCTTGCCTTTTTCTGTGGTTTTATTCTATTGTGGTTGCCACGCTACCCTTTGTAATGGAAGATTAAACCTCATTGGTTTGTTGGGCATTTAGTACTAGATGTAACTATTGCCACTGGCTATTATCTTGTTCAGAAATCGGCTCTTCATGCATGTCACAAAGGGTGGGGTGTTTCAGTCATTATTGGTGTTGCTGGCCGTGGTCAGGAAATTTCTGCCAGACCATTCTACCTTGTAACTGGAAGGACTTGGAAAGGAACAGCATTTGGAGGTAAATTTATTTTATTATCTACCCTGCCACACACTGAGGCAGTGCATTAAAAAATATTTTGCTTGTTAGGTTTTAAAAGTGTTGACAGTGTTCCCAAGCTTGTGGACTCATACATGGCAAAAAATTTAAAAATTGATGAATTTGTCACTCATACAATGCCCCTGTGTGATGTCAATAAAGCATTTGATTATATGCACGAAGGAACAAGGTAAACTGTTACTAAGATATATTATCTCTTCACATAATTGCAACTAAGTTATGAATGGTTTTGTTTTTAGCCTTCGATCTGTGGTGATGTTTTGAAATTGTGCAGAGGTTCCATCTTAAGTATTACCTACAAAATCATCAACATGTTAATCGATGTCATAATTTATTGCCTAGTCATTAAGCAACAATCGCAATTGTATACAGAAGACTGCCAATAAAAAATTTACAAAAGTATACAGTCATGAATGATTGGAACATCAAAGAAGAAATATATACAAGAAGTCACCGGCAACATTGCACTGAAATCAACAGAAAAATGGGTAGTGTTTAGAAAAACAAAAAGGGTGACCACAATGCAGCTCCCAACATGGCACCAGCAGCAACACCAAGAAACATATCGCCGCGACGATAGTAGTAGGGGTCATCCTCTCTGATCACAGTTACAACCTGGGACTGGGGGTTCACTGCAAAACAGGAAAATGTTAAACAGAATACAGATAAAGTGTTACAGTGCTACTACCATAGTAAGGTTGGCCGTAAGAGTTGTAGCAAACTTGCATTGGAGTTCCATAGGTGGGGTTGTAGTACATCGGCTGTTGTACTGGATATCCGTTTGGTTGAGTCTGTCCTGGAGGTGGTACATTCTGCTGCACTGGATAATTGGTATTAACCTGTGGTGCTGGATAGTGTGTAGTAGTGACTGTGGTTGCGTATGGATATCTTCCATAACGTCTACGACATGGGTAACCAGTTGTATACACTGTGGTTGTAGTTGGCTGTTGAGGCACTGGCAGCGGCACTTGTTTCACTATCATCTGTTGTAACATCACTTTCCAGGCCCTGAAAAGTAAAGACAAATTCCGAATTTAGGGCAAGAAATTCATCATCCAAACCAGATGTACAGGGGGAGTGTTCCTAGGGGTACAAGGATGGTTTGTTATTTGAGCATGAGAACAGTACATATTTTATCTGGCAATTACAGATTGGGGTACGAGAACTGGTGGGTGATTTCAAAGGGGTGCTGACAATAGGAAAATGATTAGAAATCACTGATCTAAACCAAACAGACATAAAAATAACTTACAGGGCTTCATCTGAATTCATAGCAGCTACAACTAGATGGTCTCCATCTCTTCCAACGAGCTTCAGCAAACAGCCAAAGTTGTGATCCTCCGGTGGTTCAACTGTTTTAATCATATTTATACATATTTGACATTGGCATTTTGCAGGTAATGCAGTATATAAACCATAGCAAACCTGCACATTCGAGTGCTGTTTGAATCCCTTTACAGTTGGCACGGATACCAAAGTTACCATGTCGATCATTTCTAGATTCATCTTCATAATAGGCGAAATTTCCATCAGCATAGAGAACAAACCAATTACGTTTCCATCGTTTCAGAATACTGCCTGTAAAATTGATGTCATGAAGGGCCAACTTTTGACTGGCAATATACGATGAAATTGTAAACAAGCACAACAACAACAAAAAGCATAACACTTACTTTGTCGCAACATCCAACCTGATTTAAGCACTTGAAACGACATGATGCTGTGTTCTGTAAGAGATAAGCAGCTGTATATCTTAACAAACGAACAGCTCGAAACGCATGAAAAACTAATAAAGAAGCAGCTAATATGGCCGTGATATCACGTGATGTTTACCAGTCGTCACAACTCGTGATTCGTGAGGCATTGGGCGCTGGAAATGAGAAACTGCTCGAGGTTCGGAAATAAATTTAGGTAAATAATAAATTCAAAAAAATTATATATATTTCAATTCAAATATGTTTTACCCTATTTTTCTTTAGTTTAAACATGGTAGTATTGGGTGACTTCTGTTTTCCATTCTTCTTTTCAAACATAGAAAACTTATCAACCTAATTTATTGGTTTTGAACTGTGGGACTTCCCCGATTGTCTATTTTTTTCGCGTGGAACTTGATCATTTGCACCCTGCGAATTGTAAAAGTTGTTGCGTTGTTGTAACTCAAAACTTTGTCGAACAATAGAAAAAAGTTATGCCTGCTGTAGGTCACAATAAAAAAGTTCAAAGCAAAGCGCGCTTGAAACGGTCAGGCATACAGAAAATCCTCAAAGTGAAATCGAAACGATCCGGTCCTGGAAGAAGCAGCACCAGAAAGAATCTATTAGCAAAAAGAAATCAGCTTGCTGTGTCCCAAAACATTGAAGATGTTACCTCTGTAAACAAAGATGTTAAGGTCGGTTGGTGGCTATTGTGATAGGTATTAGTATACCAAATGTTTTGACAGGTTTTAGTAGAATGTGACTGCACTAAGGCTGGAGCTTCATGCTGTTGTTGTCTTTCATGTTACTTTACATTTTAAAGTTTTATACTTTCCTGAATTGTTTTTGTAGATTCCAGAAGTAGAGGAAAATATTCATGCCAATGAACAACCATCTTCTCCACAATTTTTGCAAGTGTATCATGTTAATCCCACAACAGCTGTAGTGTGCCTTCATCACTCATCTGTAAGTTTATCTTACATTTTTTT
>QXVZ01026945.1:0-12582 GCA_008931825.1 Phallusia fumigata
CAACTTCTTCATGACCAAAACGTGGGAACAGACTCACGTTAGACAGAAAGAAAGAAAAAAAGAAAAGAAGAAAAAAAAAACAGAGTAAAAACAATACGTGCCCCCTTCTTGGAAGGGGACCGCAGTTACACAACTAGTCAAAGTAATCTAAACCTACTCTGTGTATGGAAGTGGAGTAGAGAGAAGAGTCTTAATACATGACTGGGTGTGGTGACGTGTGAGGCAGGAAAACAGATCCAAAACACCGTTACGGACAAATTCTGGGCGATCATCAGCGGAAAGTTCAGCCAGTGTTCCAAGCAAAGATGACACTATATCTTCAACCTAGTTGTATGCACAAATGATATAAACAACAGGTCTTTGCAGCAAAAGTAATCAAAAACACAGTGAAGTATAAAAAAGTAACTTTTCTATCAACAAGATAGAATTTATTCATTCACAATATATATATTTTGCAACAAAGAGCGGCAACATAATTATCTATGCTTGAGATCTGGGGGTGAATGACTTGTTTACCAAAAATTTAAATTTATCCAAAGTCAACTCTTTATCTGTCATACTGTCTTACAAGGATTTTTTTAATTCCAAATATATGTGGTTTATTTATTACCTGTTAGAGTATAAATATAGTTTATTTTAAGAACAACAATGTACAGAAATGTTGGGTTCATTAAAAAACAAATTGTTACAAACCAACCAAAGCTGAAATACAAAAGCAGCAAAACAAAGTGAATAGGCCTTTCCATCTACCTTATGGACAAATATTGACCCTCTAGATTCAAATATGTGATGAAGGGTGAGACATGCCCCNTAGAGTATAAATATAGTTTATTTTAAGAACAACAATGTACAGAAATGTTGGGTTCATTAAAAAACAAATTGTTACAAACCAATCAAAGCTGAAATACAAAAGCAGCAAAACAAAGTGAATAGGCCTTTCCATCTACCTTATGGACAAATATTGACCCTCTAGATTCAAATATGTGATGAAGGGTGAGACATGCCCCATATGCAGCAGGGGCTCGGGGACAGGATAGTGTGTCAACAAGAGAAATAGTCAGCGAACCTGACTGAAAGTGTAGTAGGTCTGAGGGAATCTTTACACAGAGAACCTAGAAATAAAAAAAAATTTTAATCACAAATAAAAGGTCAAAATTTAAATGCAAATAGTAAAAAAAAGATAAATTGTTGTTGGTCTGAATATAAAAAAGATAAGTTTATGTTCTGTTAGGTAGAGCAACATATTGTTGATTTCGGTATTGACCATATCACATGCTTATTTTGTTTCGTTTTTTGCATCGGGCTGCTTTTCCTTAACCTCCCGAAACCCGTAATGTTTGATTGTTTTTCAGAGACTGATAAAATATGTAAATATCTCTTTTGAGAACAACTGTTGGCTGATTTTGTGTCACCATGTAGTGATTTTTTGTCCACTACACAAGACAGGTTACACATCACAATGACGTGATGTATAATATGTAAAAAAAATGTTTAACAATTAGAACCTACTTGAGAGGGTAACTGTCAGGACTATCGATAACACAATCTACAAACTGCTAAAATATATCCAATTTGGACAATTCTTTTTCTAAAAACCCGACCTGGGCAAGGTCAACAATAGCCTTGTACATGAGTTGCCCATCTGTTTGTTGAAGCTGAGTTGAAATCAATCGAAGTGAGTCAGTTTCAGAATCGCGGCCTTCCATCTCAACGCCTTCGCAATAGGAAAATGCGTTGTTACTAAAAACACACTGATAGCGAATGTGTACTGCCCTTAAGTAAATTTAAACTTATTCACCCCTAATCTTCTGCTACATGCACATAACGCAAATATACTGTTGGTAATAAATCAGATATATTTTGAAATAGAGAATCACTGCAAAACGGTATGACAGATGAAGGCTTGGCTTTAGATGGTTATAAGTTGTTTCAACTTTTTGATCAACAAGTCATTCACCCTTATCTTATACTGTTGGTAAACAGATAAATATTTGTTGCCCATACTTTATCCCATATTACCTAAAACACAAGAAAGCAATATGCATCTTTTGCTGCACGCACATAAATTAAACATACTGATGTTAAACAGATAAATATACCATTGTATTTATTCTGGATGTCAAGGAGTTGTCGAATGCACTTGAGCGACGCCTCCCGCATCAAAGGAACTTCGTCACAGCAACTCGGTATTAAGCGAGCTAGCAAAACTCCCAAATGTGTCAGCTCAGCATTCAACTGAAACAAACAACCCGTGTATTGGTATGTGTTAAACCTATTACCTTTTTGGCAAACGTTTGAATAAAATGTTATTTTTTGCACAGGTCTGACAGCATTGTTCGCTTTGATTGCAGATTTATAGGCATTTTCAGGCATAGTCCACAAAGCTGCCACATATAACAGCATAAAAAAACTCTAACAAAATAACTCTACCAAGGCAAACTCGAGAATATTTTGTGTTTGTTCGAACTAACTTTATTTCTTTTGCATAATACCAAGTCCTTTTTCGGCCTTTGTTGAAAATGTTTACAATAGCAACAGTATTAAAAAACCAAAAATACTTACATTTGAAACTTTAAAGAGGTTGTAATACGATTTAAAAGCTTGGAGCACAGTGTTCAAAGCTTGCTTCCTTTCATGGTCAGTGTTCGATATCAGGAAAGGCTCTAAATGCTTTAGAACAAAAAATTTGGTACAGTATTACTAGGTGCCACTTCCTTTCAGGACAATAAACCAAATAAACTGTTGAAATAAGGACTGTACAAAATTGTGCATACCCTGAAAACAGAAAATAAACCAGCAGAATTTGGTCTTTTCCGTATAATTTCCTCAAGAAGACTATGTAGACTTGCAAGACATTCCTCGTACACAGCCTGAATACAAAAATCTTTATGGTTTCTGAAGGCACAGCATAGAGTACAAGTTCTCAAAAGCTATGTAATTAGGTGGTTTGAGTCAACAAATTATTTAACTGATACTTGAAAAGCTGAATAATGTATTTAAACAGTGTACTCTATTTACAAGTAAATGAGATGGTAAAGAAAACCATTTAACCAGTATGCAATTAACAAACCATTAACCAGCACGAAATTACAAATAGAACTAATACAAAGTTGTAATTAATTCACATAGCTTGTTTGTATGTTAAATGAGAACATACATATTGGTTGGATTCTTTAGTAGGTTCAGGAATCGGAATAATTGCAGTGACGCACTGTTTTACAAGTGCTGCGATATCGGTGTCTGCCATGGGAGGATCCAGCTTGCTTTTGTCGTGGAAAGAGTTTGGGTTAAGAATAAATGTACCTGAACCGATATATTGTGTACAACATTCTGTGTTTGTGGTTGTACAGGAAGGGTGGCGCATTTCAAATACATTGTTACTCATTATGTCACATTTATCATATTTAATGTCTAAAATTTATTTATAACAGTATTTTAATTATTTCTTGTCTGTCTCTGTGACAAAAAGACAGCTGTGTCAATTATAATAGGGGATGTTCTAAACAATTACAATTTAAAAAATTTTAAGGATACACAAGAGAGGCGCAGGCCTTCATAATCGTCGCTTTAAGATGTGTGGGCTTGTCATGAGAATCATCTCTCATGTAAACCATTAACTTTGTGGTGAAATCTTCACGAGCAGCAAACACGTATCTTGGTTTGTTTGAGTTACTTGTGAAATGGTCCGGATCCAAGGAACGAGCGATCAGATTCACTGAACTGGAGAAGTCTCCTCTAATAACTGGGTCCTATAAATTTTTTTAATGTCAAACACAAAATTCAAAATTGAGGAATAAAGTTTTAGCAACAAAAAACTACAATATAGCAAACATTTCAACAACACTATGTAAATTTTTGACATTAACTTAATTGATGTTCTGTTTATACCATCAATCACATAAACATACTTTTTTTATTTTAAAGAATTTACAGATCCATATAGGTGTTTCATCACTTTTTAACTAATGAACTGCCACCCTGAAGGAATAACTGTTAACAGCACAAATAAATACCTTGATTCCTTTGAAAAGAGGCATAATGGTTTTAACAATGTTGGTTTCAATTCTAGAGGTAATCAGTTGTGAAGGTCCATAGAATGCAATGTACCCACAACACAAGGCTACAAGCCCTTTAACATTTTCCAAATCCACCAATGATTTCTCGCTCTGCATAAATACAGTTACACAAATGGGTTTTTAAATGGTTAATTGCTTAAGCTGATTTTGCAAATTTTTTACCTTCAGAAAGGTAAAGTATGACGATTCCTTTTTGGAAATATTTTGCTTGCTAAAATCACTGAGTCTTGAAAGTGTTGCGTCGAGATGTGAGGAGGCACAGTAACCAACACATACTGCTGCTCCCTGTTAAAACAGGCAACACCACACAGTAAACTGATAATATGAAAAACTATTAAGCATTTAAGTTAACTGAGTGCCACTACAGAAGAATCGGAATGTTTGTGTTAAAATTAACACTACTTAAATAAGGTTATCTGGAAAAGTTACTTTAAGCAGATTCTATTATTAGAGATAATATTCGTAAAAATACGATTTTCTACAGTTGGTATTTAAAAAGGAAAATTCTTACAACACAAAAGCAAAACTAAATCGTGCATGTAAATGATATGCAACTTTATACAACCCACCTCTCTTTCTTGTTGGTGCAAGTGCTTTACAGTAAGAAACAAAGTGGCGAGATAGGACTCCACAAATTCCTTGTTTTGTGTTTTCCTAAGAACAACTCCAAGACACTTGTAGGCAAAATTCTAAAAACCATCTATTGCATTATACACCATGCCTAGCTTCTTTTCTGCACCAGTAAAAGTTTGTTTTTACAATTTTGACTATTTGCCAATATACTATTAAGTACCCTAATAAACAAATACAAATTCACTAATTTAGAATAAGCAAGCACATGTGGTCCTCCAAGAATCTTTGTGTAGTCAACATGTCCACACAGCAGCCAATCTTGTGCTGGCCCACAACGAACTGAGCCACACAGGTGCCGATGGTATTTGGTGTTCTATTTGGAAGNTTAAGGCCGGTTTACACGACACGCGTAACTCGCGAATTTAGTGTTTATTTTATTATGTTGCGCGTCACGCGACGCACGCACGAAACGCCTTTCGCGTCCAAATCTTGAAACGCGTGAAGAGCGAAAATTTCGCGCCGTTCGCTTGACGTACTTGCTGTCTTGGTATTTGTTGATAGTTTGGCTGTCAAACAACCAAAAATTATCTTGCTATATGCATTTAATATGGATTCTATTAGAGACGAAGAGTTTATATTCAGGGTATGATAAAAAACATTAGAATTTATTTTTTGTGTACAACTTATAAAACATAATTTTTGGGTAGCTCATTGATAAAAAATGTTTTCAAGCTCAGCTCATTGAAAAAAATGATTTGTATGTTCACAAAAGATACGCTTTAATTGTTTTCGTGTAAACACCCTTCGCGTCAGGTGCTTCATTCGCATACGCCACAAGCGCACCGTGTAAACCGGCCTTTAAGCTACAACCAAGCAATATGCAAGAACAGCAATGTAGATATAGATTCAGAACTAAGCGACCGAAAGACCTTGTGGCTACATTCGTTTGAAGTTTTCATGCATATGATAAACCACAATGGATTTGTAATTTTGGATAGTGTTAGAAGAGAACCATCATTTTTCAGACGTGTTCAGGGCCATGTGACTTGATCTGCGTAAATACTTATGCATCGTACTAAACTTTGTTTTGTTCCCATGTGTGTCTCAACTGCATATGAGTGTAGTTTGATCACCACAGTGTACCAGTTTAGTATGGCTTGTACGTAATGAAATCTTTTCACAAGCGAAGTAAATAACCAGCCAAGGAAGTGTTATAGTAACTGTCATGTGTGTTGGGATAACCTGATTCTTGCTGTTGTTCACATGTGTGACGTCACAATACTCAGTGTTGTGACATACATCTGTTACCTTGCATTTTTGCAAAACTCTGCACTTGTGATAAAACTAATTCAATATTTAGACCAAACTTATAAAACGAGCATGTAGTATCAAAGTTGCAGTGGCAAGTTTACTTTTGCAGTTTACTTCTTGCCTTGCAAACAAACAACGTTCAATTTAAAGCAGAAAGACAGAGGATGCCTACTTAATGAACCAATTTCCTGTGTTTGTGCCATTATTGCACAGAATGTCTCATAATACAGCAATTTCTGATTACAACATTCATGGTATACCAACCTCATATTTAACTAAATCTTTTAAATTTTGTTGTTGCTTTTCCACAAAAGCACATGGATTGATATTCAGACCTACCTAAGATTCCAAAGCACCTGAGAACTTCATTATAGTTTTTCACGAGTGATGTTGAGGAATTCTCTGGTGCATTCCAAACCTTAGTCACAAGTGATATTACATTAATCACCAGTGCTTTCAAATTTAAAAACGTTCTAAATTTCTATTTTATGGATTGTGATGAAATGTCTCAATTATCACCTGGTTATGAAGGTTAACAGTCAGTCCATCCAGGTTTTGCTCCAAAACATTGCTTTTGTGATCGTTGACTGCTGCGATAACATCACACAGTGCTGTTGTAATGGGCAGAGGATCAGATGTGTGTCTGAAAAGGTATTCAGTATTTGTCAGTTGAATAGACGCTAGACAGCTAAAAGTAACTAAATCTGATGCATGATAAACAGTTGAAGCTGTAACCGAATGTTTTTGGTTACTATTTTTGGAACGTGGGGCCTCATTTGCTTTTGGGACCAACCTAAAAAGACCTTGAATTTTGTGCCTTAATCATTTTATGAGTATTATTTTTTGCAAAATATATTGATTTAAGCAAAACTGTTGGTGATGATGTACATTTGCAACTAAAAACTTAGAAAACCAAAATTTGTGTACAGTTTTGGCAGTAATGTTTACATTCAAACTGAGGTTCAATATACCAGGGTATTGCTGCAAAATTTATTCTGCTTTACCTTCGGTTTAGCGACATAAGCATAGACACCAGTTTTGGGGCATTTACTTCCAGTTTTTCGCGTTCCATGAGATGACACATTTTACCAAGGGCACCAACCACCGCACAAACAACCTATAAATGTTAATACAAAGGTTAGTAACACAGACAAATGCAGACCATATGTATCTTAAAAACAAATAAATTTTCTCATATGTTCCGTATAAACAAAGTAACATGGAAATGGGTGTTGTCAACTGAAAGGAAGTGGTGTATAAAGTAATAAAGCATAAATTTGCATGAGCATGTCAGGTATAAACAATGAAAATGGCAGCAAGAAAAAATATCATCTGCGATACACTTGGATCCCTTAAATGATAGTTTGCACATATACCATTTCCTGCTTTTGCAACCAATACATGTCAATACCTGAATTATATTGGCCCCCTGCTATCATGGCCATTTATAAGGGAAGTGTTATTTAAAGCATAAGGTGCTTCTAGATGGCCAAGTAATTAGCATGACCACTTTGTACTCGCACAGTTGTGGTTCCAACCCTGTCTTGTTTTTGTAAGCAAGAATTGATGATTTGATCACATTTAAAAGTTACCAACTCCCAAAAATTTGAAATTTAAACAAAATTAAAATGAGGCAGATATGTCATAGTAGATTCTACTCCCCACCAAGGATAAATCCAACCCCGTACACAACAAACAACACGTAGCAAACAATTTGTCATGTATCACTCTTCACCCCAACATAATTAAACTATGTTTGGCACACACAGATATGCAGATCATGATTTACCAACATTTGCTAATACAAATACCAAATGTTGAAACATTATCATGATTTCACATGGTGTCACAGCATATCCCAACAAATAAAACAGGATTGATTTCATATTTAAGCATTACCTCAGGCTTTGCTTTAACCTGCAAAGCAATTTATTCATCAACCTCTAGGGCAAACAAGCCATTGGTATTCTACTACACATAAGTTAACAATTAATCTAGTGTGCAAGTTTTGGGCGTATTGGGACAACAGAAACCATGCACCATAAGAGGAGTACAATTTATGTGATTGCTCTGATAAAAATCGCAACTATCAGTCAAAAACAAATTTTCTGAATTCTTTAATACTGTTAAATGCCAAGCACATTTAAATGTTAGGGGCCAATTAAAAAAGATGTCAGTAAGAAAAAACTTTATGTGTACAATTTCTTGTTGTCTGACTGGAAAATCAATATGGCTGTCAGTCTTTTGACCAAAGACAAAAACTGAATAAATTAGGCCTCACATTGAACTACTTAGTAGTCACTAATGACTTAATTATTTTATTTTATTCTGTGTAATTTTATCTGGTTTATTTTGCTTTATTGGAAGAAATCAGCATCAAATAAAGGGTTTAAATTTTTTTAAGTTGTTTTTAGATCAAAAGGAGGCACAAAATAATCAGTGATGTTAAGATGGAACAAGTTACAAAAAAATTGGGAAGCATGTTGTGGCCTAACATGGGACAAACAGTTAATAATTTGACCAAATATTCACCAAAAACTACTTCAAACCAAGCATTCAACCAACCTTTGTTTCTCTGGTCTGCAACCAGGTGTTGTACAAAATGTCATAGGCTCCATAAATTTCTGTGGAAAAGGTGGTTTTGGTGATTTGACTTTCTTCCCCATTGTCATTGGCAACAAACTCCATGATACTCTCACAGAAGTTCATTAAACACTTTGAGAATATGACTCTAAAAATAGAAAAATTAAAATTAATGTTAGCCTGTACCTTCAGTAGGTTAAACAATTCATTAATCAGCTTTTAAAACATATGAAGGTGTTAGGAATATTTTGAACATCAATTTTTAAAAAACGTATTTTGGTACCTTACAACATCTGTTTTTGCCAATGACAAAAGAGGTAAAGTGGTACTCAACAACTTTCCCATGTATGCTGACATTCCATTTACTGAAAGTGTAGGAAACATTATGCTAGTTTTGTTTAAGAACAGCTGAAATATTGTTTAAAAGCTTATTACTTTATTTTCACCAAAAATTGCAAATTTTAGTTTTCAAGGGTGGAATAAAATTATACTGGAATAAAACCAACCATTTGCAATGGACAATTTTCCGAGGGTTTGCACAACAAAAGAGTGTGGTAGAATTCCTGGAACAAACTTTTTCAGCAATTCATCCATAACATCACTGTGGAAGCACATTCCGACTGATACAAGAATGTCACTTGCAACCCCATGCAACTCCAAAATAGCTTTCTGCACAGACATTTTAACATGAATAGATTGCATTTAAGCAGCTTTAATTACCTTATGCTGTAATATTATTCAACACCATGTTTAATTTTACACATAGGGGGCCAGGCAGAGTTTGCTTTGACACTGACTTAACTCAAGTAAAGTTCTAAATGCCTGTGACATGAATTCTATTACATAGCTTCCTGGGAAAGGCAGAAACTTAAGTGAAGTATGCCATGAGGCAATACTAAACATGACTAGAGCAAAATTAAGCTAACTCAATAGCTCAAATCAGGGGTGTCCAAAGTGCTTCGGGAAAACGCTGGCCTGCGGACGACTTCACCCAATCAAAATTGGCCCTCATTGAAAAAAGTTTGAACACCCCTGGCTTAAATGATAAAAGCATTCAGTAGTTCAGTCTGCATACAAGCATTAGTGTACCTATTTCACTCCACATTTTTCAAACAGCTAAAGTTGGCAGAAAAAATATGTTTTATACCTTTGATTTGGTAAGGTCTTCTGAAGCAAGACTGATAAGTTTCTTGGCTGTTTCTGTGCATATATCTGAACATTTCTCTTTAAGAATGTTGTCCACACAGTGCAAGAGTAGGATTCTGTGCTGTAGGTCTATCTGTAATCATTTGTATGAAATGCTTTTGATTAACAGATATAAAACACTTTAGTGTTACACAAAAAATGACTAATTTCGGTATTGGTGTGGCAGTAAACTTGTTTTTCCCCATTCTTGTCCAAATAATATTGACATGCTTTATAGCAAATTGTGATCACATTGCATACAGAAAACAAGTTTGGGGATTCTTTCTGTGTGTGTTTCTCAGGTCGTGCTTTCCCATGTTTTGCATGCACACTGAATACTTACTTTGGGATGTTTTACAAGAAATTCACGAATAGCTTCCAAAACCAACTCCGGGCTTTTTTTGCCAAATGCTGAAAGCGAATTTGATATGGCTTCCTTGATTTTCTGGTCTTTGTCGAATGAACTTGAAATAAGTGCAGCAGCTAAGGCTGTGACAAAAGACATTTATTTTTATAATTCTTACAAAACCATCCACATTCTTTAGGACTATCCAATGTAATACATGAATAAAATAAACAGTAGTCCTACCAAATTTTATCTCGTTCTATTGGAACTAAACTTTTAGTTTTTTTTAATTCACATTAATTGCAGTAAACAATAAATTTTGTCAAAAAACCTACCAGAAGCTTGTGACCCAGGTGCTTGTGGTGAACTCATTTTTGTTGTTGTCTTCAATCGGAACTGTCAGCAACTAATTACTACTGTGTCTACAAAACTAAATAGCCTCCACAAACTACGTGTCCATTGTTTCGAGCAGGGAGCCTGCAAAGTTTTACAGCAAGATTTACAAACTTACCACCAACATGCGTTACATTATGCTGAATAAATAGTGTTGCGAAACATTTTACGACCAAAATAAAACCTAATATCTTGCTGCCGTTTTTTTTTCATCTTGTTAAAGATGACCCTGACGAAACAGACATGGCATCACGTGCGTTTGTTTACAAACTTTTTCATTCGTGGACGCACCGCCACCTGGAGGAAATCTTAAATTACAAGGATCTTGTACTGACAGGAAACGACGAACATTTCCACACAACACTAAAACGATTGTTTTACCGTAGAATGTTTCGAATATCCAGTGGTTTAAAAAACATTAACACACTAAGGTCGTGCAGAGTTGATTTCGAAGCTATGACCATTTCTTTAAAATAATAAAATACTGAATTTTAATAAAATTACCAATTACAGATCACACGCTTTGGCGAATTGAATGCACTTAAAGAGTTAGTGGGCTAATTAAGAACCAATAAGTGTACGTACGTTGAAGTAACCACGGAACTCCGTTGTATTTGTCCCGACTTAACCGCTGAAGTCTCAGTATTTACAAACTTAGTTTGAAATTAAATGCGACTTTCTTGATTAGGGGTATATATGGACGACCTTTCTTTACCGGTTCCACATTTTTAACAAACAACGCCTCTACTAAACAACTATCTAAAGTTCTGTTCGTATTAGCCACAATCGATCCCCGTTACAACCATGTAAACACTTCGATCAAAAATAACTTTAAAAGATTGGCTGAAATCAAACTTCTCAATTTGCGCCAGTGCATTGCTCCTACTTCGCTTTGCTTTACTTTACTTGAAAGTTATGTTTTATTTCTCGACAGCTTTTGACGAGATTAAAAGGAACATGCCAAACAAAAACAAGCAAAACTGTCCAAACTGACACCTGAAACATAGCCAATTTTGTACAGTTAACGAGACTGTCACTAAACGAAAATCGTATAAACATTAATGGAGTACAAACAGATTGGCAGGGGGTTCTTGCTGGTAAAGAGCAAAACCCAGTTGCTCAATTCCTGAATAGAAAGTGTATAAAAGTCATGATTTGGTCCAGTTAGGGATTTCATTTCCATCTTATCAGTCTTCATCCTAAAAACAAAACAGAAATAGTTGCAACAGAAGCAAACTCAAAAATTTTAAACGGTAGCAACAGTCCAAATGTTGGCTTAATGCAAGTTTCCACAAAGGTTCATGAATTCATTGGCAGGAGGCATGTAAATACATGTCTTACATATTGTAGGATTACTGACTCAACACTTGCATAGAAACCTATTAAAAAGATATTGCGTGTGTAAACAGGTCAAATAGAATACCTCTGCCCCTTCAACATCATCTTCATCCTCATCACCCTCCACATCTTCATCAATGTCATCTAATCCCTCTTCATCATCAATTTCCTCATCGTCATCTTCATCATCTTCAAGATCACCCTCTGGAACCAGGTAGTACTGAAGTGGATTTGGCCAGATGTCGTCCTTTATCACCTCACCAAGCTCATCTGCCCCTGCATCACCAGGGTCATTGAACCAACTGCAGATAAAAAAGTTCTTGTAAAAATTTCAACATAAATGAAGGTGCTATTCAGTGGCGACAAACCTGAAAAAGCTCTCAGGTTCTTCATGTTTTCGCTTTCCTTTTACACTATTTTGAGTTTCCCGTTTGGTAAGATCCTGTAATGAAACATCAGGTTTGAGCCAAATAACAAAAACACGCACATCAGGAGTGAAGCTAAACACCATGTAGTTGTATTACCTTTCCTTCCTTCCATCGAATTGGTGTTGAGGTTGAAGAGGGATCACCATTCTCATTCATGTGAAACTCTTTGGAAATTACATCATTTTCAAAATATTCATTCTCCGCAAAATGCTGAAAGTAAATCACTTGTTATATTTAGAAAAAAAACTGTTTGACACTGATTGGGCAAGGTCAACTTTCTTTATTTAAGCTGTTAAATAAAGTTAAATAACTAACATTATAGATGCATTTAAAGATCATATTTTCCTAA
>QXVZ01026946.1:0-11850 GCA_008931825.1 Phallusia fumigata
TGAGAAGAGATTGAGGGAAATTGGACCGAAAATGCAGATGATGAGAAGAGCTGTATCCAGGGTGGATGCGGATTCGGAGGGACGTATGATGCGAGAGAAGAGGTAGAATCCCACACAGCATCCGATTAACATGCATCCCTCCAAACCGATCTGTTGAGGAGGAAAAATGGTCTTCAGTTGAACTGAGTTATTGGTGAAAAAAACATAGCGACACAACATCATTAAACCAATCACAAAGCCGGAAACAGCTGCGCAACGTTGAGACGTCACAAAGCGCGAAAAATTAAAGGGCACAGGTGGATTACACAACATAGGATAAACCAGCCAAAATGAAACATAGCAACTGAATCTCACCAGGAAGGAATTGTACACGACAAGTTGCGTAGCTTCGGTGTAGTAAGTTTGAACCTGCGCTGCTGGTTCGGTTGTGCCGAGCAGGATGATTATAATCAGAGTTACAAACACCGCCGTGCCGCCAAAACCGACTCCTGCAAAAACAACGCAATTTGTTTGCTGGGATCTTTTAAGAACACTTTAACAACTGGTAGATTTTTCTCAATGGCAATTAACAATTACGTAACAACACTGTGTGTGTGACGTCATAGTGTTACGTCAAAACAAATCTTTTACCCATTGTTAAATACAGAAATATCATCACTATTCGGGCAACAGTGTCCGAATGTAAAAGGTGTGTTTAATTAGTTCAGTGGCGTTGGTACAGTACATTTAATATTTGGTACAGTACATGAAATTCAAATTTCAAGTTACTTTACTGACGCAGTCTCNTTAACAATTACGTAACAACACTGTGTGTGTGACGTCATAGTGTTACGTCAAAACAAATCTTTTACCCATTGTTAAATACAGAAATATCATCACTATTCGGGCAACAGTGTCCGAATGTAAAAGGTGTGTTTAATTAGTTCAGTGGCGTTGGTACAGTACATTTAATATTTGGTACAGTACATGAAATTCAAATTTCAAGTTACTTTACTGACGCAGTCTCTAGAAGAGAAAACTAACAACCAATAATATTAAAATCCTGTACGAAAATTTGAATTTAAGCAAGGTTTTAAAATAACAACAAACATATGTACCTCTGTAGGATTTGTGAAACTTGTAACTTGGCTTGATAACGCCCTCACATGGTGGAGGTTGTTTTCCGATGTTGCTCCAAGTGATGATGAGCAGGGACGAAGCCACGAGGCTGAACTCGATCAGAAATGGAAAGAGAAACTTCTCGGCCACGTGGACCGCGTCACAGAAGCTTGTGTGACATTGACAGCTGGAACCTGCGTTAAGCAACGGTTTAGTGAAGTGTCTCTCAACCCCTTTTTTAATGCGGTCCAGAAGACGTTTGAAAAAAATCCCTTGGCCAACTATCTCACCAGCGTGGCAATCCTCCCTCGTTTTTTTACTAAAGCTTAGTGGTTTTTTTAGTATGTAGTATTTTAACATTGTTTTGAATTTTTTAGTATTTTAACATTGTTTTGAACTAAAGCGTAGTGTTTTTTTAGTATGTACTTAAATAGAAATCTTTCTGTTGAACACAATCAACTAGTTTTCCCAATTCCAGGGAATGATATAAAAATCCAACAACAAAAAATGATCAAGCTCATAAACACTCTGGATCCTGTGATTGTGTGAAATCATGTTACGTTTCCCCTTTGATGATATTGTGACAAAAAGGTTGACAACTGGTCTGAGATGATCCCTCAGGCAAAGGCGCGTGGCCACATTTAATTGAATTTACTTGCTGATATGTTGCAGTCCCCCGAGATAGTGGTTGGTATCAAAACATGTTTATGAAACCGACTGCAACCGTCACAGCGAATAAAGACTTCAGTAGGAAGGCAGAGTGAATGTTTAAAAACGAAATTTCGTTTCAAAAACGAGATTCCCCAAAACCCCTAATATATACCAGTCGATGTACATTACCGTATTAGGTGATTTTAGCAGTGTTAAATACTGACTTGACAAAACGTAAGAAACAAAAATTCTGATTAAGAGTGGTGATAATTGGCTACGCCCGGATTTTTTACTGTGGAAACGGATTTTAATATCCTTAAATTTGACCCTAATTTTAGAAGCGATCTATTGCAAATTGCGCTTGTAACGTACACTCGGACTCGATATGCACAAGCATTTGTTTAAAAATTTGTTACAATTTGAGGTGGGCAAAGGACACTAGAGCGGATTCCTACTATTAATATTTGAAATTAAATTTAAATATCAAGGTTTCTTGCTTAAGAGGACACAGACGATCGAGACAGGACTAGAACCCACAACCTTGTGAATAAAAGGCAGTTGCTCTAAAGGCTAAACACTCGTCTTCTCGGTTTGTGGCAAAGTCAATTATCAAGCAACAAAAAACGATTGTTTTGCGATTGTTATGTTAAACAACTTACCAGATGACGAGTATTCAGCTGCATGTGGGTCAGAAATGTTGCTGGAATAATGGTCGGGTGCCACAGTGGTTGATAGATTGTGTTCTGCAGCGTCTGTTCAATCAAAAGCAAATGATTAATCAAAGGCAAATATTGGGTGGAGTTTGCTGGGTTGAATATTTGCAAGGAATTCTTTCATGTGTTTACCAAAAGTTCGCAAATATCTACGTGCAAAGACGAGTGCACAATAAACGTCATTCTACCCTGTTTTCATGATGATACAATTTGCTGCAATCATTTAATTGAATGCTATTGCCAATTTAAAACAAAAAGTATTTAGTGTGTATTAAGCAGATCGTTCTTGACCCGTTTATCTAAACTTTTATGAGTCTATGCCGAAAAAACCGCTTTCGTAAGTAAATCTAGGCGGAAAGATTTTGAAGGTAATTTTAATAAGATGTTAAACATTTAAAAAAAAAATTATCATCAAAACATAATTTTCACATCTATTGTTTCGAAGGTAAGCCAAGGTTAGTGGGTTGGGCTGCTCGGACAATTGCTTAGGGTTCGAATACAAACTCCTACCTTCAGTGGGATCATTGGGCGAACTTTCATCCAACGCAATGACAGTTTCGTCGATGATCGAAGCTATCCAAGCTGAGAGGTTCACGGCTATAATCAGCATTAAACCGGTTCTATGTGGAGCAAGAAACAGTTAAAACATAATTCAATATGGCAGTGGTAATTTTTAGTCAAACCAAACTGTTACGTTAGCTTTTTAGTGTCTGGGTTTTGTACGGATGAAAGAGGTTTATAGGTAACGGGTACACATTAGATTTTCTGTTATTTACAAAGAAATGTAAATTCTGTTGGCTTTAATTTAATTAGCTAATTGTCGATCGGGTTGGGAGACTTATATGGGTCTTTAAAACTTGTAGAAACACTAAACAAAAACTGCAGGCGTTTTTTCTTTACATCTGTCACTTTGACGACGGACCTAGCATGACCACAACCAATGAAATACAAAACAATTATCGTGATGACAAACTCAATGATGATACAGTAAACCTCGTCCAATTAGAAATCATTTGCACTTCCAATTTTATCCGGATAAGACGAAGATTCGAATTACCCGAATCCGGATTAACCGAGTTTCACGTTATAACAAAACCACAGCAATACCTAGATCCAGCCGAGCAGTTTCTTATGTAGACTTTTGAGAAGCGGAAAAGATATTTCACTTGGCTGAGGATGAACATGGCGTGGAAGAATGACACAGCGGATTCTATTTTGGTTTCGGTGCAAGTCGACGAATCCACGAGCAAAGTTGCGAGGAACTCGAGACCGTCTTTGACCACGATCGCCATCCCGAAAAGCACAACAACACCTGGACAGAAAGATACAAAAATCAATTGTTAGTACACGCAAACGATTTACAGTATGTTTTACATTAGAAAGATGGGTTTTTCGTACACAACTAATATTGACTTGTTTCCATGGATTTCGTTACCGAGTTCCGGGCAAGCTCTGTGCAGTCAGCCGTAACAAAGTTATTTCTATTCACACAAAATCGAAAAAGGTTGAATTTTTTCAAATGTTTTAATTGCCTATATCCTCGTACGTTTAGGGACAATATTCCTCGTACGTTTAAAATGTCACCTCAATTTGTGAAACGTCAAAACATAACTAACAGGACTTCGCGGGACAACGAAATATGATTCAAATTTCTAAAGGCAAAGTTGTATTTAAAAAGATCATCATACTAAACTAGGAGATCACAAACCTTTCAGCCATCGATTGCTACTTTTGTGACTCTTGGAGAACTTGATTTGATTTTTCCGTATGAACGTTCCCTTAAAATTGTAGTAGGTCGTCCAGACAAAACAGGTAACATAAAGAGTCAGCATGTATTCCAGTTCCACTATTCTGGGTACCTGACAACACCAATATTGACACGAGTTAAAACAGATTTGTCGAGTGTTTGATTTTCACATGTGACAAGCGTTTGCCCCATCAGTCGTGCTGTTCGCTTCTGATAAAACACACAAAGCATTCGGGCGACCCAGATTCCTAACGCCTAACTGCACGTATATGCTGTCGTCAATGGTTTCAGCTTAAAAAACATATTTTTATACGGGTAGATAAGTCTTTTGCTTGTTCTAAACTGATTAGTTTCCATTACGATATAGCTTTCTTTAATAAACTGATGCACTTGTTTCATTTTAAGACCTTTTAACTGTTGTATAAACGCCTGGTTCGTTTGCACTGTTTACAATCCCTGCGTGCTGTAAGGTGCGTGGTGTGGTAATTAGGCCGCTTTTGCTTGAGGCGACCTTCACTTAATCAACGCTCTGTCCCTTACAGGTAAACGCTTGACCTCAATTGTCAAAAGTACAGGGTTTTCTTATGCTGGGTGTTAGCTGGTTGTTTTTGCTTAAATGCGGCAGTTATGACAAAATCGAAAAAGGTAATTTAAACCGATATGTGATTGTGATTTAATAGTAAAAATCATGGAGTTAAAGCGTTGGTTAACAACATCATTTGTTGAAATGCTTAACAAACCTAGTTATCTGTGAGTACAATTAAGGACAACTTTTATCAAACTCTCGTCGTTTTAAGTAGAATCGCCACAAGTTGAGATGAGGACAAAGAGAAGACTTCAGACTTACCGAGTTTGTAATGACTGTCGACAGTTTAATGACAATTGTGATGAGGAAAATGATCATCGCTTCTAAACTCGACATCAACTTTAAGACTTCGAAGAACACTTTCGATCCTTCGCCATCCCCTATGACGTCACTTGCTGATGACGCAGCATATGTTCTTCAAAAGAGAAACACTCGAGTGAGTTTGATGCGTTGGACAGATTTGTTTAAACCAGTGTGAAACAAAAATCGGTTAAAATTTCACCTTATTTTGAAGAAAAGCAAACAAAATTAAATACCAAGTGCACAGTTTTCCATTTTAAAGTTTACTGGATTGGTCACCTAAGGTCAGGTACTAAATCATGTAAAATGTAAAATTAATAAAATGGACGGCTTTTTGCTTTATTGAATAAAAATTATAATAAACCTCATTTAATCCGGATTCGATTTTATTTATTCGATTAAAACCGTAAAAAATTGTTCTTAAACAGCATTCTCACTCGATGTGAACTTCGGTGGAACCTCTGCGGAAAACATAGTGATCATCTTCAACTTGTTCGATTGGAAGATCGGTTTGCAGGGACAGATGCCCGCTGGTATCGAACGAAACAGTCTGACTCTTCTCCTTTCCAGTACCAGGCCGACGTGCTTGACTGTAAGTGACGTAGGAATCTGTGACGCAACAAAAATGACGTCATTACTGCTTTTGTATGTAGTTTGTTGAAGGCTGCTTGTCAATGACTAATTTTAGGGGCTTCTTTAATGGACTTGCACGATTTTTTAGCGAACACGAATTGAATCCAAAGATAATAAAACGCAGGAGCAAAAGAAGATTCAAGCCAGTGCTGGTGTAAAACATTTTCTACGTTTTGATAAACGCTGTCGTCATCAGAGAAAATGTTTTACAAACAATATTAAAACTTATAATAAATCGACTTTTAACCATCAGGAAGTTTAAATTCTTACTTCCGTCGCCATGGTTTCGTTCCTCGTCGACAAATTCAACTTTGCTACTCGAGTTTAGATCGTTCATTTCTTGGCTAAGCCTATCCTGTAAAGGATAAACACTCCATTAAACTACAGTTGCTATAACTTTAATCCGAATTATGTTTTCAGTTTTAATTTTTCAAAAACTTTTAAAAACTAGTTTCCTAAAAAGGTTAGAACTCTTGAAAGTAATACGTTTAAGATTTTGCCGTGGAGATTGCCACAACTATCTAACACAGTTACATTTGACCGCTGAGAAAAAAACAGACCTTCGACTACGAAACACAGGCGCTAAACTCTAACTACTGATTAAAAATTGTCTCTTTTTTGCTGTCACAATTCATCATTGAAAGACAGCTTTTACTCACAAACGAACCGAGGCTGACTTGTGGGAGTCTCAACCTTCCAGAGCGTTTAAATCTGTCAGTGCCACAACATTTAGAGTTTGTGTAATGTTTAACCGTGTGTTGTGTGATGAATGTTGAAGGTCGATCAATGAACAAACAACTGCTTGAGAATTGTGTTTGAGAATCGTGCACGTCGATTTTGTATCAACGCGGGACATAAGATTACTTTGCTATTTAGGGCACATTGTGTTCACCTTTGTTTGTTGTTAGTCGCCCAAAACTGCGATTTGTTTCCTTTCAGTTCGGTGTATATGTAATGTTACGGGGACCCATGTAATTTCGATTTATTGGGCAAACTAATAGATAGGTGCATTTCAGCTCAGTAAAATGTCCGTTTTTTTGTTCCGTTTTACAAATTCAAAGCATCAATTAGTTCATAGAATGCAACTTAACATATTGCAATTACTTTTATCACAAGGGGGTTACTACAGAACATAACTCCAGAACACTTACAGCCACACTCATAAACTTGATATTTTAAGCCTCCCAGTCATTCATTCACAATCTGTCCACAGAGCGACTGTCGTGTGAAAACGTGCTTCCTGTTCGTGACCAATACGCAAGCTCAATCGTAAGCTAACTAGCTGCCTGTGAACAAGTTGAAATCACTACATTGCTTGACCTCTGAGCCTGTCCCCATGCGCGCAGCTTTGTACGCCTATGTGGGTTTCCGGTAGTATGTGCAGTGAGGCCTGGCGGCGTTTTTCTTACAATTGTCCCCCCCAATTAAAGTAGGTTGTCGCGTATCTTGGACAGATTTATAAACATGTAACATTTTTTTGCACGACGCTTTGCCGGAAACTAAGTTGTAAACATTCTAGTAGAATTCCTTTCGATCGCGCGTATTGATACCTGTTGCAGTCAGCACAATCTGATTTGCATTAATTTTGAACACAAAAAAACATATTTGGCAACTGCTAAAGGCTGTTGTGATTAACGACACTAAAATCCCTTCGGCGCGTTCAACCTCGATCCATCAATTGCGACCTTTTTTTGTGCCTCAGAACGTTCTAACTTTGCGCAGCTATTTTCGGGCTGGGGATTGATTTAGTGCAATTGTGTCGATACGACCAGCAAGCGAAATAAACTCAGTTCAGGTCAACACAAACATGCCCTATCAGAGGATGCGTCGACTTACACGTTAAAAACGTTGTAAGACAATAAGTAGCTAAAGCCCGACACAAAGATTAGTCAACTTTGACATAAATACTTAACCATGAGATTATATTGATTCCTACAGGGAACCCAAACTACAACGCATTGGTGATACTTGCAAGTGTTAAGACGAGACTGTAGCCAGCACATTTATCACCGACCGTTTTACCTAACTGGCATTTACCCCCAACGACTGTCGTCTTTAAAACCCTTTTGTCCCCCCCCCCCTGTTTCTAAGACTCCAATACACAATACATTTTAGCTGGAACCGCTTGGTCAACACGCGGTAGTCAACTTTACCTTCTCCTGTCGGAGTTAATATTTCACTCTTCCACGTCAAAATGTGCGGAGTTACTCCCGCGTTGGGCGGTAACGGAGTTTTAATGACGATACTCGGAATCACGAGATGTTGTTTAGTTTTTTTTGCGTTTTCTTGCTAAAGCGGCGTCGCCATTTTTGTTGATTAACAGGATTTTATCCTGAAACCTTTTGTGAATTTCTCATCTTTGCGCAAATGTCATTTCAATGTCGTAAATTGGGTGGCGTCCTAATATTATTTATTTACATATATGCGCCGAAAAACTGCTGGAAATGCAAACAGTTCCGCCTAACAATTAATACAACTACACGATTGCGTTGATTTTAAATGTTGTGCCTAANATGTAATGTTACGGGGACCCATGTAATTTCGGTTTATTGGGCAAACTAATAGATAGGTGCATTTCAGCTCAGTAAAATGTATGTTTTTTTGTTCCGTTTTACAAACTTAAAGCATCAATTAGTTCATAGAATGCAACTTAACATATTGCAATTACTTTTATCACAAGGGGGTTACTACAGAACATAACTACAGAACACTTAAAGCCACACTCATAAACTTGATATTTTAAGCCTCCCAGTCATTCATTCACAATCTGCCCAAAGAGCGACTGTCGTGTGAAAACGTGTTTTCTGTTCGTGACCAATACACAAGCACAATCTTACACTAACTAGCTGCCTGTGAACAAGTTGAAATCAATACATTGCTTGACCTCTGAGCCTGTGCCCATGCGCGCAGCTTTGTACGCCTATGTGGGTTTCCGGTAGTATGTGCAGTGAGGCCTGGCGGCGTTTTTCTTACAATTGTCCCCCCAATTAAAGTAGGTTGTCGCGTATCTTGGACAGATTTATAAACATGTAACATTTTTTTGCACGACGCTTTGCCGGAAACTAAGTTGTAAACATTCTAGTAGAATTCCTTTCGATCGCGCGTATTGATACCTGTTGCAGTCAGTACAATCTGATTTGCATTAATTTTGAACACAAAAGAACATATTTGGCAACTGCTAAAGGCTGTTATGATTAACGACACTGAGATCCCTTCGGCGCGTTCAACCTCGATCCATCAATTGCGACCTTTTTTTGTGCCTAAGAACGTTCTAACTTTGCGCAGCTATTTCCGGGCTGGTGATTGATTTAGTGCAATTGTGTCGATACGATCACCAAACGAAATAAACTCAGCTCAGGTCAACACAAACATGCCCCATTAGCGGATACGTCGACTTGCACGTTAAAAACGCTGTAAGACAATAAGTAGCTGAAAGCCCAACACAAAGATTAGTCAACTTTGACATAAATACGAAACCATGAGATTATATTGATTCCTACAAGGAACCCAAACTACAACGCATTGGTGATACTGACAAGTGTTAAGACGAGACTGTAGCCAGCACATTTATCACCGACAGTTTCACCTAACTGGCATTTACCCCCAACGACTGTCGTCTTTAAAACCCCTTTGTCCCCCCCCCTGTTTCTAAGACTCCAATACACAACACATTTTAGCTGGAACCGCTTGGTCAACACGCGGTAGTCAACTTTACCTTCTCCTGTCGGAGTTAATATTTCACTCTTCCACGTCAAAATGTGCGGAGTTACTCCCGCGTTGGGCGGTAACGGAGTTTTAATGACGATACTCGGAATCACGAGATGTTGTTTAGTATTTTTTTGCGTTTTCTTGCTAAAGCGGCGTCGCCATTTTTGTTGATTAACAGGATTTTATCCTGAAACCTTTTGTGAATTTCTCATCTGTGCGCAATTGTCATTTCAATGTCGTAAATTGGGTGGCGTCCCAATATATTATTTGCACATACGCGCCGAAAAACTGCTGGAAATGCAAAACAGTTCCGCCTAACAATTAATACAACTACAAGATTGCGTTGATTTTAAAAGTTTTGCCAAANCTCCTGTCGGAGTTAATATTTCACTCTTCCACGTCAAAATGTGCGGAGTTACTCCCGCGTTGGGCGGTAACGGAGTTTTAATGACGATACTCGGAATCACGAGATGTTGTTTAGTTTTTTTTGCGTTTTCTTGCTAAAGCGGCGTCGCCATTTTTGTTGATTAACAGGATTTTATCCTGAAACCTTTTGTGAATTTCTCATCTTTGCGCAAATGTCATTTCAATGTCGTAAATTGGGTGGCGTCCTAATATTATTTATTTACATATATGCGCCGAAAAACTGCTGGAAATGCAAACAGTTCCGCCTAACAATTAATACAACTACACGATTGCGTTGATTTTAAATGTTGTGCCTAATCAACTGTGTGATTTTGTACACCTAAATCCGAATCCATGTATTTAGTATTTTTTCAAAACACGTCAAAAGTGTATTAGCACCAACTTATACCTTATTTTTCATTTCAAATCGTGCATGTATTCACAGGACCGACTTCAAAGATTTTGCAACTGATTGCACGAAGTTGAAAGGAACTATCACGATTCCATCAAAATCCTTCCCTTACAAGCAGAAAAGCGGTAATGCTAAAACCACTATCACAAAATCTTAGCTTTTCAATAGTTTTTATGGCTGCAAACTTTTTTCTGCGATTTTACACTTAACATATTTTTTAGCGAAAGCAAAGCAAACAACCTTTCAACTGACAATGTGCAATCTACCAATAGTTTATGATACTGCAATCTTTTTTTTACAGTTTTTTAAACTTAACTTTTTGTTTTTTTACCAAAAGCAACCAACCAGCCATTGAACCGACAATGTGCAGTTCACCTTGTGTACACAACTTCGGCAGGACATTTCACGGTGATTAAAGGTGATACGTAACTTTATTGGCTGTCTGAGCTAACTACTCTTGGCCTGGGGCGATTAAGTAACAGCATTGCCGGGCCTTGCCCTGGCTAATAGCCCACACCACAACTAATCCAGCTCATACTTATTTAACAAGAATATATTTCCTAATTATTCATAATTTGTGGTTATTTTCTGATTTCGGCAGTGACGATGATACTTCTGTACTTTATTATCCGTTTGGTAAGTTTTACTGATTTGGTAGGTTAACATTGTTAAAAGTTTCATTAAAAACTGCTGGCTTACTGAAACCCAACTGATTTTGCGCTGGTAAAAAACGCATTTTCAAACGAATCTGGAAAAAACTGACTGCAGACAAACAGAAGAGCAGCGGTTAATTTAATGAAACAACAACCAGTAATTATAACCGCAATTATGTCACTTATCAGCAGTGGTTACTCTCAAATTGCATCAGCCAACATGAAACAATTCCGTGTGCAAACTTACCGTGCTAGCCCGATGTATTAAATAATCCATTCCGCCGAGTTTTATCAGTTTCCAAACACCTTCTCATACGAGCTGTCAAAACAACACAACCCAACGCCCTGTGATGTCACATGAACCAGTGTGACGTAACAATATAAAATTCTAGATTGCCGGAACTGGGAGNCCAAACACCTTCTCATACGAGCTGTCAAAACAACACAACCCAACGCCCTGTGATGTCACATGAACCAGTGTGACGTAACAATATAAAATTCTAGATTGCCGGAACTGGGAGTTTAATATCCGGGAGTTTAACCTGCCTGGAAAAAGGCATAATACCAGACACAATTGCTGGTAGTTTATTTGTGTTTCTCATCATGACTCACCGCGCAATCTTTGCCCTTCTGTCACGAGTTAACATAATTGCCTAGTCATGTTTAGTCAGCAAACAAGAGACTTCCAAATGAAGGTTTGAATCTTGGGCACAAACAGGAATGCTTGAGGTAAATTAAACATTGATTTCTTTGACTTTCAAGCGTTGGGTAAAATCAAATACTCGATACTTGGTAAAGTTTATCGAATTTTACATAATTTGGATTGTTTAGTTGCGTGTAAAACCACCGTTCTCATCAGGATGTATTGCATACAAAATGTTCTCTTAAATTAGACACTTACTTCAATCGGCAGTTGTTGACTTCATTAACACCGGTTGTCATGA
>QXVZ01026954.1:0-27248 GCA_008931825.1 Phallusia fumigata
ATCACGCCACAATGGTTTTGGCGAAGATCACGCCATGTTGTTGACCTGATGTAACCCTATGGTTTAGCGTGACCTCGTGCAAAGGTTATGTTTACCATTCTTGAAACACTTGCAAGTGGTGTCTTCGTGTCTATCATAACACCAAATTACCCGCCAGTTTCCCTCCAACAGCAGGTTGTGGTTTATTACGTCACACTAAAAACGTTTGCTGATTGTGACGTCATATTTACGTCAATGACAATTTATAACTTGACGATATGTGCAGTCTTGTGTTACAATTTATAAAACCGAAATTTTAGATTTTTACTTCGTGACGTCACACACACACCTCTGGTGACGTAATATACTTTACGGAAACCCGTCACAGGGGGACGCACGGGCCGCTTTTGTTTGACCGGGAATTTTATTTCCTCACAGACACATGGAGTTGTACGCCGACCAGGAATCGCGAGGTGGTGTTCTGGAACCGGAAGCTACTGTGGAAATCAAGTTCCGACGCAAGGATTTGGTGAAAACCATGAAAAGATGTGACAAGGAATACGCCGCGATCTGCTCCAAGCTGGGTAAGTCCAACACGAAACGCTGAATTGTAAACTACGGTACTGTGTGTTTTACTGTGGTTTAAATGACTCCAGCAGTGGCCCAAAGAAACGACAATGTCATTGACACACTTTTGCGTTCTAATCATTTTGTTTGCGACGTACCACAATATTGATTTTAAAAAGGCAGCGCTCCATAGCATTTGACAATAGAAAAAAATTATGTTATCGTTAATTGGTGATCAAATAGTGTTTGTCGCTCCATGGAATGATTTTTTCAATAAAGGGGCCCAAATGGCTCTTAACGACAAGGGTTGCCACCCTTTGCATTGGAACAACAATATTTGTTGTTTTCCTGCAGAAAACCAGGAGCTTAGCGAGGATGAGCGCAAAACGTTGAACAAGAAACTGAAAGAGCGCGAGGAATACTTGGAACCTGTCTACCACCAGGTGGCGGTACAGTTCGCCGACTTACACGACACGCCTGGTGGAATGCTGGCCAAGGGATGCATCTCGGTAAGTTAAGATAGTGATACCAGTCATTAAATCTCATTGCACTGGTCCCCGTAAGGTTATGGGGTTGTGATTTTTTACGATGTTAAAACCTCGTCACGTCATTTTATTGTTTTTTTGCTGTCATATCAAAGTAGATACATCAAAAACGTGGCGTAAATCGAAAAAATAATTTTAGAAATTTGAAACAAAAATTTTTTTAGAAATTTGAAAAAAAAAACTTATACCGCATTTTGTTTATGGTTTAGTAATGTAGCAATATCCTGTGCGTAAAAAAATTTTTAAAATTTGCATTAAGATTTGTAATAAACCTAAATATTCTTGATGCTTTTTCCAAAACTGCATACTGATTTCGGTTTATCACTTATTGTTTGTCTTTTCGTNTACACGACACGCCTGGTGGAATGCTGGCCAAGGGATGCATCTCGGTAAGTTAAGATAGTGATACCAGTCATTAAATCTCATTGCACTGGTCCCCGTAAGGTTATGGGGTTGTGATTTTTTACGATGTTAAAACCTCGTCACGTCATTTTATTGTTTTTTTGCTGTCATATCAAAGTAGATACATCAAAAACGTGGCGTAAATCGAAAAAATAATTTTAGAAATTTGAAACAAAAATTTTTTTAGAAATTTGAAAAAAAAAACTTATACCGCATTTTGTTTATGGTTTAGTAATGTAGCAATATCCTGTGCGTAAAAAAATTTTTAAAATTTGCATTAAGATTTGTAATAAACCTAAATATTCTTGATGCTTTTTCCAAAACTGCATACTGATTTCGGTTTATCACTTATTGTTTGTCTTTTCGTAAAAAGAAGGCAAATTAGGTTACGCAAACTGCTATATGCCAAAAACCATGCTTATTCGTCACAGGGTATCTTGACGTGGAAAACCAGTCGCTCTTTTATATATTGGCGACTTCGTCGTTTGCTTCTGCAAGACGATGTCAAGAAAAGGTGTGTCGGAATCAACAAAGACCTCACCAATGCCCAGATCGACGCCATGTTGCGACGCTGGTTCGTTGAAGACCTCGGGACAGTCAAGGTAGGTTGATTGACAGTTCAACGTTGGCTGCTGTCATGGGTTCGAATCCCACAGTGGGTTAGATTTTCTAGCCTATGAATTATGCTTTGAAACCTGCCTATTGTTTGGTGCTACGTTTGGCACGCCTGACGTCTTGTTACCAGATTTATTTTTACAACCGAAACTATGAGATTTCACGTCGTGACGTCATTCACCTGTCCAATTTCTGACGTCTTGTTACACGAACCACTTAAACGGGTTACGTAACTTAATTTTCGCAGTCAAACGAAAGGCTGAATACTTAAACGAGTTTGAACTCTCGAAGTGGGTTGACCAACCAGCTTCGTGCTGTCAGCCTTAGCTCGATATCTGTGCGATGACAAAATTTTAAGCTCGATTGAAGATTTCTGTGCGCGATTTTCTGTAGACTAATATTTTTCAATTGTCTACCAGGCTCATCTTTGGGAGGACAACAAAGCTGTGGCTGACTGGCTTTCCTCACAACTCAATTCCTCCAAGAACAAAACTGGCTCGTCGATTCTCGAAGAAAATATCAAAATTTTGCAACGAGACTCCATATCACAACAGGTAACTGTCTAAAAGTTAAGATAATTTAGCTTTCTCATTCGATTTTAGGCATTTTATTTAATGTTCTGCGAGTATAATATTAGGATGGACCAAAATCTATGTTTCAATTTTACTTTGAAATTTAGTTAAAAAGAATTAAAAGAGAACTTGGTGCGTAGTGAATACATTGTATTGGAAAAGTGTTTTAATGTATTCACTATGTATAAGTTCTCTGCAGTTACATTCTTAACTATGCTACTTTTCAAGTTTGTGTTTTGTGTTTCTTAATGCTTTGAAATTATCTTCACAAATGTTTATTTTTCGTCTGTAGCAGTAGACTTTAAACCTAATTGACTATAATTGGTATCACTTATTTACAGATTCGCCATCTTTCCCAGACCAGTTCCGACATCGCGCTGCACTCTATCGTTCAACTGGCGCAAAGCATGAACCCAGAACAACGCAAAGAAGCGGTGAAAATTCTCGAGTCGCTCGAAACTTAAAACTTGCAGTTCAAAGTAGCCGCGTTCAGCCATCGTTGCACTTCACTTTGTTCCGTTGATTTAATTTGTGAACTACGACATCTCAATCGATGTTACATGTGTGTGTTGCGTTTCTCTATGCACTGCGCTTGGATTTAGAAGCTCCGCTAATAGTTCATGCCCGTTCGCTTTTATGCAATTTTCACCAATTTCGACTGTAGCCCCGTGGTACGCTCCACAGTCCACTATATACGTCCGCTCTAGCCTACAAGCAGCCTTTGCCGTGCCCCCTAAAACGGCGTCGGCGACCCCACTGTGACGCCCGCACCAAACACTGAGCTTGATACAAAAACTGGATTTAAAAGAAACACGTGTAATACAATTAACAGAGGTCGGTTCCAGCGAATGACCATCCTTTAGTGACGCTGAGCTGACGATGGTTGCAAGCTACCTACGCAGCTGGTATTTTGGTATTCGCTTTTTTGTTGTTGCCTTTTGATTCGCGTAGCAATTTCGCCATTTTTCCTCAGATTTGTGAAAAAAAATCGGACCTTACTCTCAGCGCCTTATGTCAATCAACATTCCCGACGGCTGTGGAACACAAGACCGCGTGCCTTGCTGTTATTTTGTGTCAAAACGCCGTCTTGGTTATACCTGCTGCTTGCACGCTGTACCGTATGAGAAGATCTACGTATAATGCCTACCGTGTGTTGATGTAATCCCTGATTTTTTACATGTTGATCGGTTGCCCAACAAGCGGCCAGCAAAATACAAGAATTCGCCATCGAGTATCTTCGCGTCCTATACTCTTCGCTCTGTTGTAGTTTTGTGGGGAAGTGTCTCAAATCAGGAGCTCACAGACAAATTACGATTGTTTTTCGGCCCTGCTTCTGTGAACTGCTGGAACGGCAACTTACAACAAACTTAAGTCGAGCTAACTGCCTCATTAAAGTTCCTTTGGATTATTTTTGTTTAATTTCTTAGATTTTTTCGAAGTTGGTGACATCGACCCATCGATCACACCGGGTTTGAGCGACGCCGTATAAGTTTTTTGTTAAGGGTAACATAAGCGACCAAGATAGGATTAGAACCACCAACCTTGCGAGTACAAGGTAATCGCCCTAACCACTCGGCCATCTTAGCGGATTATATCACTAGAGGAGCCCTTACCAATGGCCGATGATGATTACACAGCGTATTTTGCATTTAGTGACTTGACAAAATGTGTAAACGATGGCAATGGCACGTTGTTGGTTGAAAGTTAGTCTGTGTAAAAGTGCACAAACTTAAACGACAATGTTTTGGGTCTCTTCAAATATAAGGGGCTTTATTTAATGCTATAACCTGTTCTTTAGGCTAAAAGTTTAAGTTTTTGAGCTTAAAACTTGTGCTTAAAAAGCAGACAAAGTCCACCATGAGTGTTAATGTTCAAATGGAGTTCGCCGTTGAAATGTCTTGCAATGCCTGTTCAGATTCCATTAAAAAGGCACTGCAGGATAAATCAGTAAAAGTTTTAAACATTGACGTGGATAAACAAATGGTACTGGTAGAAACCGACAAACCGTTTCACAACATTCAAGACATCATCGAAAGCACTGGGAAAAGGGCGGCTTTGATGGGACAAGGATCAAGTGTTGGGGGAAAGCATATGGGTGCGGCAGTTGCTGAAATGAGTGGCCCAAATGTCAGAGGAATTGTCAGAATGTTACAACTAGATGAACAAAAATGCCTGATCGAGGGCACTTTGGATGGTCTGTCTCCTGGAGAACACGGATTGAATATTCATGAATTTGGGGATCTTTCTGATGGGTGCATTAACTGCGGGGACCACTACAACCCCCATGGAATGCATCATGGTGGAAGAAATCAAGCTGAAAGGCATGTTGGTGATCTTGGTAACATTTCAGCTGAGTCAAATGGAAGATCTGTGTTTCGGTTTGTTGATGACCAGGTAAAGATTTGGGAAATCATTGGGAGGTCAATGGTTGTTCATGACAAGGCAGATGACCTCGGGCGAGGTCAAAGTGATTCTTCTAGGCAAAATGGTAATTCGGGGCAGGGCCTTGCTTGTGGCATTGTCGCAAGGTCTGCTGGACTTTTGCAAAATACCAAACGGTTTTGCGCATGTGATGGTATAGTTTTGTGGGATGAAAGAAATGTTCCTGCAGCAGGCACAGAGAGAAAGCAGTTCATGCAAAAGCTGTAGTTGTAATTCGTATGTATATTTGTTAATCATGTGCTATGCAAACTATGAACTGCTCTTTTCTGATGTCCATTCTGATTCAGTAGATACCAACCTAACCCAAATATTGACATCACTAAATTAAGCTGAAATGTTACTAAAACCAACTTTTTCCCTAATTTCCATGTTCGAAACACATGTTCCTTGTATTTTTACTTTTAAATGCAATCATTATAGTGTGTATATATTTCGATGTATATTTTAGTAGTACTGTGTTTCACCCCCATGACTGACCTCTTTCTAATTAAACTAAAAAATTTTGGTCCAAAATTGTAATGTAGAAATATTTGCACATGCAGGCAACAAATAGTTTACTATCGAAAAATACACAGCACCAGGAAATGAGAAAAAAGGGGTAATGAATAGTGGAACCACATATAAATTATCATAGACGGTTTGGATTTGAAAGAGCATAAAAGTTTCTACTTTTGATTGGGAAAAAGTTTGAGGCAAACTGGCAATACACGGCAGTACAATGAGATTTGTTACAATTACATTTTGCTAGAGGTTTTTGTACCACTGTTGGATGTTAAGAGTTGGGTAGGGATAGAGTGTAGCGCAAGGTTTTTTCCAACACTTTAAACAATCAACCACTGATGAAAACCAACAAGCTGATCTTAATCAAAATAATGGAAAATTTGTATTAGAGCAATCATTAAACTAACGTAGACACTGGAAGTGGCATCACATGATATTACATCTTTTAGTTTTATTTACGAAAGACAAATGTTCATAGAATGGAGGTTGCTTTGGAATGCCGTCATCAGTTACCACCAAAGGGACCAGAAATCAATGTAAGTTTCATTTAAAACTTCCTGCAGCAATTTCATTGAAGCAAAGTCGACTAGATCATCAGTGATGTCATGTGTTTGGGTCATCGGTCTCACTAGGTTGATGCTGACCCTCTTCATAGCCATGTTCACATGCACTGTCACCATACTGTGAAGATTGTCTGCATTTAAAATGCACACAGTGTTAACATTGCTGTCTCCAGACANAAGGTCTGCTGGACTTTTGCAAAATACCAAACGGTTTTGCGCATGTGATGGTATAGTTTTGTGGGATGAAAGAAATGTTCCTGCAGCAGGCACAGAGAGAGAGCAGTTCATGCAAAAGCTGTAGTTGTAATTCATATGTATATTTATTAATCATGTGCTATGCAAACTATGAACTGCTCTTTTCTTATGTCCATTCTGATTCAGTAGACACCAACCTAACCCAAATATTGACATCACTAAATTAAGCTAAAATGTTACTAAAACCAACTTTTTCCCCAATTTCCATGTTCGAAACACATGTTCCTTGTATTTTTACTTCATTATAGTGTGTATATATTTCGATGTATATTTTAGTAATACTGTGTTTCACCCCCATGACTGACCTCTTTCTAATTAAATAAAAAATTTTGGTCCAAAATTGTAATGTAGAAATATTTGCACATGCAGGCAACAAATAGTTTACTGTCGAAAAATACACAGCACCAGGAAATGAGAAAAAAGGGGTAATGAATAGTGGAACCACATATAAATTATCATAGACGGTTTGGATTTGAAAGAGCATAAAAGTTTCTACTTTTGATTGGGAAAAAGTTTAAGGCAAACTGGCAATATACGGCAGTACAATGAGATTTGTTACAATTACATTTTGCTAGAGGTTTTTGTACCACTGTTGGATGTTAAGAGTTGGGTAGAGATAGAGTGTAGCGCAAGGGTTTTTTTCAACACTTTAAACAATCAACCACTGATGAAAAACAACAAGCTGATCTTAATCAAAATAATGGAAAATTTGTATTAGAGCAATCATTAAACTAACATAGACACTGGAAGTGGCATCACATGATATTACATCTTTTAGACAAATGTTTATAGAATGGAGGTTGCTTTGGAATGCCGTCATCAGTTACCACCAAAGGGACCAGAAATCAATGTAAGCTTCATTTAAAACTTCCTGCAGCAATTTCATTGAAGCAAAGTCGACTAGATCATCAGTGATGTCATGTGTTTGGGTCATCGGTCTCACCAGGTTGATGCTGACCCTCTTCATAGCCATGTTAACATGCACTGTCACCATACTGTGAAGATTGTCTGCATTTAAAACGCACACAGTGTTAACATTGCTGTCTCCAGACACAAACGATGCAGATGACTTCGGAAAAGCCTTAAGTAGCCTTTTCTGGAGTTTGGTCCCATATTTCACACTACCCTTGCACGAGTTCAAAAGTTTCATGACTTTTGGATCAATTTTGGATGCAGGAACACTCCACATAAGATTCATAAGTTTGTCAAATTCTTCCCAAGAAAGGGAACTACTGTAATTTTTCTCCTTGCATGATTGGGTGAGTCTGTTCCAGAGCTGGTGCCGATAGCATTCTGTTTCTGCACCAGTGCCTATTTCAGCAAGACACTTTTCCGTTCGTTGTTGTTCGCATTTTACGAAACACGAAGCCTGGTGGTTTTCTCCCTTGTCTGTGCTGTTGAATACTACAGAGCTTAAATCTAGTTTGTCCTTGTGGAGCATTACCAGGCTTTGAGCAATACCTGCAACTTCAGAAAACCTCCGCCCACGTTTCTTTCTTTCCAGGGAAGAACTTGAAGTTCGCTGAGTCTTCCCCATAGACGGCTGCATAGGTTTTTCTGTGAACAGGATGTAGTACTCAATGACAAGCGCTCTGGCATTGCTCGAAGCGGATGATGTGAAAACCACACAAATGTTCTTATTTTGGTGGTTTGCCTCTGAACAATCACTAGCATGCTTTTCACAAAGCGAAGCAGTTGAGCACAGCATAACTTTGGGGGTGATGAGGGACTGGCAATTTGATGTGAATACTTTTAAATCCATGTCTTCAGAATGGTTGGTGATAAAGGTAAACATGTCCTTGTGCGAAACATTGGGACAGGGAATTGTGACATTTCCACAAAGTATATGGTGCGACAATGGATGGACCACAGGTTCATAGCAATCTACTAATGCTTGTAATATACCAGTTAGAGGACAACCAGAATGCAGAGCTGATCTTTTATCATTTATCAGCAATTGTATTTCTGCTAACTGAAGATCCAAACTGATTGTATGCACATTCAGGCACTCTTTGAGGTTTTCACAAGTATTAAGAAAGTTCACATGTAACTTCACCTTGTTGGGAGGATTGCAGTCGTTGGACATATGTGACATGTCAACACCGTATAATTTTACATCAAAAAGGTCATCATGAAATGAGAACGTAATCACCACAATGCCACCTGGCATCGCCCTATACAAATACTGGGTTGGTAATTTGGCAGCCTTGCTTTTGTCAACTCTTGATGCATCTGTTTGTAAATGCACAAACCCTTTCCAGTGGTCAAAATAGCACTGGTAAAATGTGTTCATCAGTTGTTCCTCATTAAAATCGGGAGAACTGTGTTCCTCGTCCTTGTCGGGGGTGTACTTGCTCAACGAGTCACCCGATTTTCGCCTGTAACTGTCAAGAAAAGAACTTCGCCTTGTCAACTTTTCTGGCTTGGACCCAGAAATGGTTCGAGCTTTGCGGTTGTTTCCAGAGTAAACTGCGAGAAATCTCTTCTGTGCTTTGCAACTTACCAGAATCGGTGCACATTGAGTAAAAAGAAGTCTTGCATGGCCCATGAGAATAGAAAGTGTGGTGCTGCTCACAACAGATACATTCGCTGCAGTTTTACGAAACTTGGCAAAGAGATTTTTCAAATGCATCTTTTCCTCACTCCGCCTAAATTTTTGTCGTGCAATGGTAAAACACTGCTGGCCATAGAGTGATACTTTATCCTTTGAAGTAGATTCTCCCTCCTTCTTTAAACAAACTGGCTGGCAGTCCAAGTAATGGAAATCAAAGTAGAGATCAGCATAAGTTGGCTTTTGCTTTACCTTTTCAGCAACGGGAAGGGAAGAATGCCTTGCTAAAACATCCATTGTGAATTCAGGGGCCTCAGTTCTGTGGCCTTTGCAGTGGAAAAGGCCCAGCTTTTGTAGAGTAATACCCTGCATCATTTTGTGCCTTGCATTGTGAAACGAAGCACACTGTTTCAAGGTTTTGTGGATAGAGGTGGTTTTGTCACCGGCTATGTTGTATAAGTAGACAGTGATTGTGGTGGGTGACTTGGAAACGGCAAAAACAAAATGCTGCCTGGAAATGAATGAAGATGACGCAACAAGAGCATGCTGAGGACACGGGCTCATCTCCGGTTTGGAGCTTATATCATGCGAAGCGAACCTCTGTATGCTGCTTACGTTTGGACAAGTTTTGTCGCTTTGTTGTCCCACAGTCCGTTTCCACAAAAAAAAATTCTTTGAGAAAATTAACATTTCCAAGTGGGTTCCTGGGACTTTTTGCTCATCACCAAGTCCTGTATGATGTGTCCATACTGAAGAGTGTTCCGGTTTTGCAAAAAGGAAAACACTGGAGTCTGGAATGTTGCCACTTAAAATTTGTAGCAGATTTTGGGTGCAATGCAGCTTGCATGATCTACTGCATAAGTTCAGAGTTAGTTCAGACACCGAAATGCATCCATTGGACTGCATATACTGTAGCCAATCAGGCAGTAAAATGTGGTACTTCTCTGATAAATGATCAGTTTGTTGGGGGGACAAAGCCTTGCATGACCTAGGGTCCACAGACTTTGAGGCAAGTCTTGACTGTATCATATTAAGCATATTGTTAGCACCACTTTCTGTTTGATATGTGTCGGCAAGATTCAAAACAGCGGCAGTTTTTTCCAGCAAGGTAGACTGGAACAATGGAATGCGCTGGAGATTTTCAAGCACAAGATCACACAATGCACTGTGGATGGCTGAAAAAAGCTTTTGGCTGAGCCCATCGAGTTTCACACTGCCTCTTGTCCACACATAGAAGTTAATGATGGACGCATCTGTTTCCTCTGCATTTTCCAAATCCTTAATGACTTTACATTGTGCCTTCAGATTTTCAGCTGTCAATTCCATGTCAGTCTTAAACAAGTTTACTTGCGAATGTGAGCACACCATGTCAAGAAATACACAAGCAACACCTTGGCCCATGCGGCCTTTCTCAGTCGAGCCATTGTAGAGGTATATGCTACCTGGCACCTTAGCACCACTGATATCAGTCAAAATAGTAGGTTCACCCTGTCCTGGGCACTGGTATGGTAAGAAGAAACCAGCAGGATTGTTTGGCTCCGTGTATCTCGGCATCATTACAAACTGGAGTATGTTCTGATGCAAATAATACAAAAAGCTTGCGTTGGTTTGCTCATTGACAAGTGAACCCAAAACGGAAAATGTTAAAACTTTGTCTGGTTCTTTAGGTGTTAGATGAGAGTGTTGACATTCAAGCCGGGGCTGGATTAAAAACACATCAGCAGGAGTGAGTTTAAACATCTTATTTCTGGTCAGCATCAGTGTAATATATTCCAAAACCGCTTCATCTAATTTTCTTTCTATGCTCTCCTTGACCTTTGTAAGTTCTTCCAAGTGCTGAGTGGTCAGTTCATGCACACCATACCACAGAATGCAAAGTTTAGGGTCACTATCGGCCATTGACGCCAGGCTTTCTTTGGACTCTCTCACACATACTGGTGTTATGTCTAAACCAGCACTAGGGGTCACTAGGGATGACCGTCGACTGTTTGATTCACTTTTTCGTATTTCCATGTCCATTTTGCAATAAAATATTGTGTTATCCTCCATCTGGAACACAAACATGTTTTTCTGATTGACCACAGCAAAGTTCTTCAGGAATGATCGGACTGTGGTCATAGCAGATGGTGCTGTTGAGGCAAGGGAAGATCCTGACAATGTTCCCACAATGCGATGATGCAGAAAAATGCATTGTTGCAGCACACAACTGCATTCGAAGTATCCTGGGCGAAAGTTCATGTTGGCAGCCAAATATTCACCATGGTCAGGGACCTCTTCAGAGATGCTGTATTCATCGATGGAAGTCGTTTGGTAAACAGATGAGTAATCATCTCTTTTCCATATGTCTTCAGCTGGCTCCTCAACTAACAGCTGGTGACACAGGTGACTTTCATGAAGTTTTTTCAGCAAGAGTATTTGGTTTACTGCCTGGCACGCCAAGTGCAGGTTTGCCTTAATTATTTGCATCACATGGTTCTGTTCTATTTTAAGAGACTTCAACACCCTTGCACTTCCTCGTCGGTGAAAGTAAATGTTTGCACAATCATCATTAATTTGCACAATAAGCCAGAAGTTAGGCAGTTGGCTGTTAGCTTCTAGAATCAATTGCGGATAATATTCTTCCTCTTCTGTATCGCTAGCCCCACCTTCATATCCTGATGCAGCTAAGCTGTTTTGGCTGTAATGGCGGGGTGACGAATCAGACATAGGACTAAAGATCTGGTCTCGGGAAGAAGCAGTTGGGCCTGGGAAAGATGAATTGTCGATGCCAAGTTTGTTGGTGCCAGAAGAGAAGCTGAAGTAGATGTTGTCGTTAGCATTAGCTGGGGTGCCTGGCATCGACATTGCATTGCTTTTACCAATAAAGATTGGTGAATAATGTTCCTTTCCACCACTTAATGAAGCATGTAGGGGCTGATGAAAGCTTGAGGTTGGAGTAATGATTTGAAGTGGGGTTGGTTTGGTTTGGCCCAATCTGCCTGGCTTCCCATACTTCCAACTTGACTCAAGATGGACGTTGGTAACAGACGAGGATCGTCTGGAGGGAACCATGCAACTTGAGAGTTCCACAGATGAGGCAGCTTTGTGTATTTGATTCTCTGCTTTGGGATACGCGTCTTGCTGATACAGGGAGATGCAACTCTGACGCCCATGTTTGATTTGAGAACTGGAATCAACTGAACCCTGGCTGACAATAGGGGTTGACCACATTTGGCTGGAAACCTGCGGCTGGGGTGTTATCATTCCAGTGTCCTGATCAGCTAACTTGAAGTCGATCGGTTCCTGAATATCTGTGATAGAGTTAATTGGTCGAAATGATGAGTTTTCCCTTTCAATGCTGAGATAGTAGTAATGATCCTCTTTCTTTAACTTGTATTTTGCAAAGCGGAACCTCTCAAATTCTACTGAAAACAAAGCCTTGCTGCTCTCAAGGCCAAATATGAACTGCAAAGGCACTGTTTCCATAATGCAGTTGCTGGATTTTTTCTTTTCGATGTGATTTGTGACCTTTTCCAGTGTAAGAGTGTTTATGGGTTCACATGTCCTCAGCGATGACATGATTTCATCTTCCAAGAGCCAGGAAATACTCTTTTTCACTCCAGCCACACAGGGCAGGCATTCCGGGGGAAAGTCTGATATGCCAATATCAGGTTCAGAGTAGGACAAGCGATTGACAAGATCTAACTTTGTTCCCCCATTTCCCTCTACGTGAGTTGGGAGAAAAAGCCAAATCAAATCGAGAGTGATTTTCAGATCAGACAAGTTGACACTTTCACAGGGCTTCTCGAACGAATCTAAGACAGTTCCAAGGTTTGTAGGAAGGGCTATTACTGGCATGGTGCCATGGTTTCCACTACTTTTGTCTCTGACTGTGCACGTCATGCACATGAACAATGGTGCACTGTAGGTTCCGCCAGCAGAAGATAGGGAAGCGTTGTCATCAGCATGTATGGATCCTGGCCTATCATAGACTGCATCAGAGATATCCGACACACCGTGCTTGTGGGTAAATTGTACAGCATCATTCTCACTGTCATACTGACTGATGGAAGTGTGAGTTGCTGACGTAAAAGCCTGGGTGCAGTTGTTGACAGCATAGTACACATCTGGTAATGTTGGGATGGCCCTGCAGTATTTTTTCAAAACGTTGTTGAAATATTTTTCCAGTTGCTCATTCGTTCCAGACAAATGCCGTGAATGAGATTTACCCAGGATTGAGAGAGGCACGCTAGGCAAGTTCTTCCACCCACTTTGCATGGTACCCGACATGTTCTTTTTTACGTCCACTTGTTTTACAGGCAGTGTATGAGTGATTTTTCGCTCACGCTGATGAGATTGCACTTTCTTTTTTCTGCTTTCAAACGCGTCATCATCAGAACTACTGCTTTCAGACAGGTGTTTTTCACATTCTGAAACCCTGTGTCGCTGTCTTACTGATGTAAAAGCACTTTCCTTTTGATGTGGAATCAACATGTTGTTGTCAACATTTTGACCATCTTGGCTCTGTCCTTGATTACTTTGATCAGAATTTGTCAACACAGTTGTGGGTGGTTGTAGGCTAATAGGAGAAAGTTCCCTTACCACTGGGACAGTTTGAGGGGCATGTGGTGCTTCTTTTTTGGGCAAAATTGTATCTTTGCAAATGTCCTCAATATCGTCAAGCTCTGTGTCACCAATCTGTTGAGTGAAACCTGACAATGATGATGGAGTCAAGTGCTGGCTTTTAAACTCTGCGACCTGTGGTGAATTAAGAAGCATAAAGTCAGTGATGTCAATTTCTTCCACAAACTCCTGACAAATTGAATCTGTTGCTATTTGTAGATCTTCAGTGCTCACAATCTGTTCAGTTTCCTTTTGAACACCTTCAAACACCCCTGATACAAAGCTATGGCGGTATCCATCCACGATTTGCATACAAACGTGGTTAACTTGATCATTTTCCCGAGACACAAGCGGAAATACCTCATCAGAGGCATCAATGCTCTGTGAGGCTGTGAAACTTTTTCCCATGTCCACAAAGTCTTTGGTGGGTGACAAGGTTTGGTACACCACTCCATTCTCACCATTGTCAACGGTGTAAAAGCGGTGATCCTGCACGGACTCTTGCCATTTTATCTTTCTCTGACTGTGCACGCTTTGCAATGCCGAACTTACAAGCATGCCCATGGAGCAATTGTAGACATAAACTGTGAATGTCCTTTGTTCCAGGGACTTTTCCGCTGCTTTGTGCTCCAATCTGTGTGTTTCAGTCATTGAAGCTTGACGCTTGATTGAAATACGACGGGCTATTCTGTGGGAATTTCCACTGTCCATAACTTTCTCGTCGATGCCTGCTGGGCTGCCTGGAATTGATGGTGTTGGCAGGTTCTCGGTAGGCGTTCCATGATCAGTTAAAGTTGCAGCACTAGAGCTGGTGCTTTGTTCCTGGTGTTCCGAGTCAGGGGAGACACCAAAAATGTTCCTAAAGTCAGTGTACGTTGCTGGCAGCAGAATAATTAGTACCTGGCCACTATCTCCAGCCTTTAGATAGCAACACCATTGCCTAGAAACATCAGTTTTGTTGACATTTGCTTTGTTACTGGCAGTGTCGGATGCCAAGATATGATTGGTGATTCCAAGTTGGTCAGAAGAAGATAAATTTACCTCACAATCGCAAACCTTTTCAATGGATTGCTGAAGGCTTGAAAATAGCACTTCGTTGGGACCTTGTTCCTCTTGCAACTTTTGCTGGAGTGTCATAAAAAGAAGCTTTGTCCTGGGACTCTGGTCGAGCAGTCCAATAAAATTGAACATGCAAGGAAAAACTGTGATGTTGTCGTTTAATTCAAACCCTTGTACCTGATCAGGCATATGCTCTTCCATTTTGGAAAATGACTCTTTATCACTAAGGTCATCTGAAATCAGTGTGTCATTGCTAAATGAAATATCTTGGACTGGTTCTCTCAAGCCTGGGTAGTTGTCTGCAGATTGTGGAAAGGCTGTTGACATGGCTTCACTTTTACACATCAACTGCAGGTGCTCCAGTGTAATAACAGTGCTGATCCATGATGTGTCCTTCTGTGCTATTGATGGGGCAATTTGGTAGCAGTCGAGACCTTCATAGTATGGAATGCCTGGCGTAGGGTCAGGATGCATGAATTTCATACTGCTGGAGCTACTGGTGCTGCTGGAGCTAAAACGTGATGAAAATTGTGATTGGCTGATCAAACCATGCTGCGGCTCAGTCCACACCTCCATGGCAAGAAGAATTTCTTTTGGCTTCATCGATATCTCATCTGCGTCTTCATCTTCTTCCACATCGGACTCATTTGTGCTCACTGAAGTTTCTGCTGTTCGGATCTTGGGAGGAAACAACACACACTGGACAAGGCAGTTGCGCATTGTTTCTTGTTTGTTCTCATCAGATATGTTAAACATTGAAGCAAGTGGAAACTCCCGTGCGAGTGTAAGAACACCGTTTGTGGAGTGTGCAATACTGTATCCTTCAGCCATTCGAAGCTTCAATAGAAGATTTGGTAGACCCTCTGCAATGTCCATCTCAATAGGCGTATCAGTATTACTGGTAACAGACCACACATATCGCTTCCGAGCCAAATACCATTGCAACTCATGCATTTTTTTGGTGTTGTCGCTGATCGGCTGATGTTGGGGTACTAGAGGGTTGATGCTCTCAGGAATATGAAGATAATCTCTAGGCAATTGACTGTGTAGAACCAGAAGTTTATCCAAGGGTTTGCTCATGAGTACAACGCTAGTGCGTTTATCGGATAGGTGTTTAGTCCGGATGCTAGGCGAGATTCTAGAACTGGAATGGCGAACTCTTTTGACACTTGTAGATCCACCAGTTGCCAATGCTGAAACACGTTCTCGCAACTCATCGACTTGTTGTTTGCGCACTTCACCAGGGACACCAATAAAAAATGCTACCTTCAGTATTACAGCTGGTGATTTGTTCCATACTCTCACAATGAAGAAGTACAATGGCTTTTCACTGTTGCTAGTTTCAAATATTAGCTTCACATAGGTGTGTCCTTCCAAAAGCACAAAGGAACACCACTCTCTCAGAAGTGCCAGCAACTGGGCAAATGCCACTTGGCACTGAACTGAATGATAGCGGCCTTCGGTGGACGAAGAATGCAAGTGCTTTGGCAAGGGGTTGTCGTGCTTCAGAATCACCTGTATATAATGAACATGCAGCCATTTTTGCCAGATTGAGACATCTAGAGAAAGCACCGGTTTCCAATAGGATGAAAATAGACTGGGGGTTGTCTCTGCTTGTGCAGACAGCACAAATTCATTAGAGTTCGGAGGCAGATAAAAAAGACTCTGAGCTTGGGACAAAACATCGGATACAAAGTAGTACACAGGATCACTGTTAAAATTGGCAAGGTTTTGAAGCATGTGATCGGCCTGTTGTAAGTTCCGGATGAAAATGACAAACCTTTGTGTGACTTGCTTTCTAGCCCGAGTCCAGCGTTCCACCAGTTTTCCTCTGCTGATGTCGTACAGGAACTCGTATGTACCAGCTATGTGAACCTCAACTTTGCAAGATTTTTTGTTTAAGGGCCATTGTGCTGAAACCCTGTACTCCACAGTTGTGTGATTTTTCCACCAACACAGCACCAAGTGAATTTCAATCATGTTTTTGGGAAACAACACCTGTTTGATATTGTAACCCTCCCGCAGTCGAGAGCCAACAACAGTAGGCAACGACACACGCAGAGATTTCTCACCATGTTTTCTGCTCATCATTGCTGGTACATCCTTGCGTTCAGGCGACAAGTTGCGGAGCTCAAACACAGAGCAAGTACTTCTATGGGAACTTCGTAAAGCAACATTGTCCTGCACCACTTCATTTAGATCTGCTTGAAAGGTCCAAAGCATCAATGATTTCTGGTAGAGGTTTAAGCTTTGAGAATGCATGGTGGGTGCTTGAAATGTGTTGATGTATTTTCCCTTTGTTGACTGAGCAACAAACTGCATCAGTTCTGTGTGGGACACACAACCGAAGTTGCACAGAGGAAAACTGGACGGATTTACATGGACAAATGAACATGCAGTTGTCAAAGTTTGACATTTGCCCAAAATGTGGTCCAGCATAACAGGAATGGGTTCTCCAATCACACCATCAGTAAAAACAATAATGCCTGAGCTTGTATTAGGAGGCAGTAGTTGCAAGGCCAGCAAAGCGGTGTCCAAAATTGTGATGAGGGTATTGTCATATGGCTGAGCCTTCACTATGCCTGCATTTGTGACAACCTCGGCAGTATACTTAATAGAGTAAATTACTTTCTTTGCCAAAGACATTATGTGTTGGACTGATGATTCAGTCAAGTGACAACCTTGTATAATGACTTTTTGACTCACTCCAACACTAGTGGTGCCCCTCCACTGAGCAAACAAAGTGATAAAAATTGATGGTTGCAGTGGACAAGATGTTCCTGGCACTACAAAGGGTTGGATAAGAGACATCAGGCACTCCTCGAGATTAAGAAGAATTGTCTCCACCATAACACATTGCTGAAAGGTGTCCACCCTCAAAACTGAAGCAGACAGATCCAAAGCGAAAACAAACTTGTAACCACCAGATATAAATGCTAACCTAGTATTAGTGGTCATCAGACATGGTTGGTTAGTTGACTCCAAGTTGTTGTCTATTATAGACAGGACTTGTAGTCCTGTAGTCTCCAATGTACTGCTGTTGTCGGTCGGAACAGATACTTGCGAGTTCAAATGATCCAAATACCACATTAACCGAATATTTCTTGAAACCCGGAATTCCTTGTTGAGCTGAATGTACACTTCCTTGGCATAGTTTTGTGATGTTGTTGCATCAGTTTGTAGTGGCTGCAAATAGTAAGATGATAAATTAAAATCGTAATTGATTTTGCAACTACAGTCAAAAATTTAACCAACCGAGGGCAGTAGAAGAGTCTTTTGCATGTCGGAAGAACGTCTTTTTCTTTCCATTTTTTACCTGTAAAACTTTACCTTTAGCATTGCACAAACAAATTTTATAATCTACACACTGGTTGAAATGCTTACCTGTAGCAAAAATATTGTCTTTAACTTTTAGAGTATCCTTTCATTGTCAGTGGTTTCCTACCTAAGGTAGGAAACCACTGACAATGAAAGGATACTCTAAAAGTTAAAGACAATATTTTTGCTACAGGTAAGCATTTCAACCAGTGTGTAGATTATAAAATTTGTTTGTGCAATGCTAAAGGTAAAGTTTTACAGGTAAAAAATGGAAAGAAAAAGACGTTCTTCCGACATGCAAAAGACTCTTCTACTGCCCTCGGTTGGTTAAATTTTTGACTGTAGTTGCAAAATCAATTACGATTTTAATTTATCATCTTACTATTTGCAGCCACTACAAACTGATGCAACAACATCACAAAACTATGCCAAGGAAGTGTACATTCAGCTCAACAAGGAATTCCGGGTTTCAAGAAATATTCGGTTAATGTGGTATTTGGATCATTTGAACTCGCAAGTATCTGTTCCGACCGACAACAGCAGTACATTGGAGACTACAGGACTACAAGTCCTGTCTATAATAGACAACAACTTGGAGTCAACTAACCAACCATGTCTGATGACCACTAATACTAGGTTAGCATTTATATCTGGTGGTTACAAGTTTGTTTTCGCTTTGGATCTGTCTGCTTCAGTTTTGAGGGTGGACACCTTTCAGCAATGTGTTATGGTGGAGACAATTCTTCTTAATCTCGAGGAGTGCCTGATGTCTCTTATCCAACCCTTTGTAGTGCCCAGTCTGCAGAATATGGCAGTTCCCGACGAGATCTCGGGCGTGCAGGACGGAAATATCCCGCGTGCGCGCGTGCACGAATCTTAAGCCCGCGTGCAAGACCAACAAGCCCGCGTGCAACACAAGTGATAAAGATGACTAGACAAGGCAATAAATGTCTTTGGTGCAAATGTATTTGCAAAGTAACAAGAACACAAGCAAACTCCCTGCCATTCCAGACCCTATTCGTTTGTATGTCGAAAAATATCCTGAATCAGCGTGAAAACACTCGACTCGCCGTGAATATAAAAAGCTCCGCGTTTCTTGTATTTTCAATTGATGTGTGCGTTAATTCAGCTGTTATTCATCGATAGTTTTATGTTTTGACCTTCGCGTGCAAAGAAAAAAATCCGCGTACAGTCAAAAAAAATTGGCGTGTAAAAAAAAATTTGAAAAACACCTCGCGCGTGCAGCTGCCATACTCTGCAAACTGGCCTACCTAAAGCAAAATGGACCTGTGAAAAATACATAACATTTTACAAATAACAACACAACTCAAAGATCAAACTAATGCGAAAAAACAAATACCTGGAATCCCCTTTCATGATAATAGGCACAGTTGAAGAGGAGTGCAATGTTACAAACAAGTCAATGTCAAGAACTACAAATTTAATTATTTGGTGCATTTACCTTGAGGTTAACGCATTAGAAATCTATAACAACAAAAAAGGAACAAAATATGATTTGTTGACCTCATACTTCTGCTCATTTCGATGGAGAGACTTGATAGTTGCATGAAAATGACAAGTACCAAATATTGCACAACAGCAAAAAATAAACACGCTTTGACGCATTGAACCGGAACGACAAAGGTAAACATCGCTTCACGCACCACCGCTTCCGGTGCTACACAATTTTAAAAGTTGTGTTTTGTGACTGGCAAACGAGACCGTAGTAAAAGAATTTTCCCTCCAATAGGGGCTTGGTCCGGCGGTAGCGGTTTAAAAGGGCAAACCGTTTCACTAGGCTTTGATACAAACAGAGGAAATGCTGGTATTTGTGGCATTTTTTGCGCTGAGCGTATTTTCAACGGCGTTTGGGTCAAATGGTGACAGGTCGGGTGCATATCAGGTGAGTTGTTCTGTGCTGTTATTTTGCTAAACAATGATTGTATAACATTGTTTTTTGATTTTTAGAATTGCCTGAAACCTTGCTTCACCAGCAACTGCAGCAGTGTTGAATACCCAGTAGATCAACCTTTCTATTTGACTGCAATGGGTTGGGATTGTAAGGAGGAGTGCAAGTAGGTTTCTGATTTTCCCAATGTTATGCACACAATAAAATGTACTTTTAATGCACAACTGTCGCTTACTAAATGTTTCTTTTTGAGGACAAGCTTTTGTCTACCAAACAAATTCATTATGCTCTCAGTTGGGATTTAAGCGTGAAGTTTTAGTTTGGAAGTTTAGTAAAAAGTGAAGATTCCTAATGGAGTAACTTATGCACCTGTAATACTAAGCAAACCAGTGTTCAGTGGCATCCCTTACAAATTGGGATGAATGCTTGTTTGCATTGTTCTATGACCAATTTCTGGTTTGCAGATATTCTTGTATGTGGTCGGCTGTTGCGATATATGCTGAGCAAAAAGTGGCCTGCCCTCAGTTTCATGGGAAATGGCCTTTTGTGAGATTTCTGGGCATGCAGGAACCTGCATCAGTGTTGTTTTCCGTTTTGAATGGTGCTACCACTGTCATTGGGTTTCAAAGATATTCGAGAGATGTTCCGAACACTGCACCGATGTTTAATGTAGCTGTTTTACAAGCAGTAGTTGGTGTTAATGCCTGGATTTGGTCTGCGGTCTATCATTCGAGGGATTTTATTTGGACTGAAACACTTGATTATTTTTGTGCAACCTCCTTAGTGGTCTATTCATTTTATGTTGCTATCCATAGGTGGTCGTATGAAGGTGCTGTCCAAAACCGAGCCAGAATAAGGTGGGTAGCTGGACATGTGCTTGCAGGCCTGTACATAACTCACATATGTTACTTAAGTTTTGATAAGTTTGATTATGGGTACAATATGAAAGCGAATGTGGCTGTCGCAATCACTAATGAAGCTGCTTGGCTGTGGCTTTGGAAACAAAAGAGAAAACCGTTTCCGTACTTTTGGAAAATTTTCTTTATTGTTGTGGCAACTCAAACCTTCTTGTTGTTTGAGTTATTTGATTTTCCACCAATATTATGGATCCTAGATGCCCATTCTATATGGCACCTGCTGACTATACCAATGCCTATACTGTTGTTCTCATTTTTCAAAGATGACCATCTAAATTTACAAAGCATTTCGCCAAAAGATAAGGTTCCTTAAGTAAACTTGTATTAATGGGCCTAGGATTTTAGAATACTTTCAAACCAACAGTAGGTACACTAACCATTTTTTTACACACCTAGGGCTTTCAGAGACAATAATAATAAAGAATATAAAGCAAAGCCTTACTTACACATGAATCCTAATATCTTTTAAGATAAAACCAATAGCTATTATTAGCAGAATAATAATTTAATTTTAATGCTGTCTCGTAAATTGAGGGATATTGTACGCTGTGAATCGAATTTATATGCAAAGTATCTTTACTGTAATAACCTCGTCTTTTTTCGTACTTGATTAGTGTTTTGTTAAGCGCTGTATGAATATTACATCTGCATTTTTGTTTGTGACTTTCCCCGTTCCTGTTTTAGCTGCTGATAACATCAAATAAAATTTTATTTCACCCGAAAGCAAAACTATAAAATAATTGTGCTACAGATAAACGGACAGGACACCAACAAACTAAAAAAACACAATAAATAGCTCTACAGAGTAAAACAAACGTATTTAGTGATGCATGAAGCAACATTTGCGAAAATAAGATATCTAAGTGAGCACATTAATTTTCCTTTTTTTCTTCGCATAATACTGCATGCTTGCTTTCATCACTGTCAATTGCTCAACCAACTGGATCGATTGGGATCAACAAGTTACNGCAAAATAAAAACTGTACTACTAATAATTCTTGACTGATTTTTTTACTTAAACAAGCGGGTAATTCCTCCCCAAAAGGAAGTTAGGGAGTTTAGGGGAGGAATTTCTACTTGGTAGTAACATTATTCATGATAAGTGTAGTATTTCTTTTGGGGGGGACCAGTGGTTCCAAACCTTTTAACATTACTTTATATCACTTCTTGTCTAGTAGGAGAGGAATGAAAAGTTCCCAAGCAAGCAAATGGGGGGAATGCATCAAAAAAGGTTGGGAACCACTGACTAAAACCTTTTGGCCATTATAGTGGGCCATAGTGGACTTTTCGATTGACTGACAATTTTTTATCTTTTTATGAAATAAGATTAAAAAAATGTTAATTACCTTGCAAAGCCATTGATCAGTGATACAACTTCTTGTCTGACAAGCCTAAATGGCCGTTTGCCATCGCCATCAATTTCTTTTTCAGAGAAAAGAATTTTAAGAGCAGTACCCAGTCCTTTGGTCTGAGAGTGTACAAAACAACTTGATCAAAAATCAAAAAAAATTATGCAGTATCAACATTCCTAATATTGCATCATTTTTGACACGGTTGCAAACTTAAAAAACGACAAAAACTACAAGTTTCATATTTACAAAACAAATTTCATATTTACAACAATTACAGTTGGGCACAATGTCAGGACATGTAATAGGAGTAATGCGTTGCACATGGAACAATAATAAACAAATTTCTAGACAGCTTTGAGCTCACTTGCATTACTATAATAAAGCTAACCTGGATAATGTTATGGAAATAAAGTTGTTTGTGAGACATTTTCAGACTCTTTCCAGCACTGCTATATTGTACAATGTATGTTACCTGCAGTTTACCCCACAGTCGGCATTTCTCACAGGTGACACAATCGATTATTCTTGTGACGTTAAGAAATCGATCAACAAATTCTTTTTTCAGCAGCTTGGCGTTTTTGTCCTTGAACATGAGACCTTCATCAAAATGCATAGGAAAGTTCCTAAAAAAAGTTAATTTTATAACAGGAGTCAACAACTGCTTTAAACACAATACACTAGGGATACCCAAACTTTTTATTCTGCAACCCCCCTTCTAAAATTGTTTTGCGACCCTTAACGTTTGAAGGAAAAGAGCAGCTCAAAACATACTATTTGTGGAAGGAGTACTACCAAAAACGCAAAATCAATCGTTAATTTTACATATACAACACTTTGTGGCAAATTGCTGTATTGCCAACCCACGGAATTCGTTGTGCGACCCGTAGTTTGGAAAGCTCTATAATACACAATTCTATTTGGTTTGCCAATTCAGTAAAAATGATCTAAGTGATCATACCATTTTTAAACAAATAACTAAAGCACACAGTTTATTAACAGGAAACTTGAATAACCAATTCCAACAGCTACTTGGTCAAAATTGCTTAGCAACTACAGTTGTTTTGCATCAGTTACCGGTGGTAACAGATAATCAAGAAATAGGGTATTAAGTTACTTTGTGCGTTCGAGAAGAGTCGTAAGCATCTCCTTTGTCTTCTGATCTTGTTTCGAATTTCCAGTGAAAAGAACCAGGTCTTCGCTGGTAAAGTAGGACCTTACCTAAAGAGTTCGTAACTTTACATCAACGACCACTACAGAAATGAACACAAAAACATTTTTTTGTTAACATTGGTCAGATTTGTACAATGTCTTAAGAGCATTGGGGTGAATATCTTATGCTAAGCAATAGGTATGCTTAAAATTGTACAAACCTTGATTTGTGTTTGTTTTTGAAAATATTTTGACTTTTAAATATACATAGGGATTGAAAACATACATGGTACTGCATTTATTTGGTTGTTTTTTTGTTTTCAAGATAAATGAAAGAGTGCAAATCTTGCGTATACTATCTATATAAGTGTATCTATTTTCCAATATTACTCAAATCTTGACATGTACAGGTTTTAAATTAAACCCATGGAAAATTTAACACAACATCAAATACTTTTGATAATGCTCGCAGTTCCAAAAGGTAAGTGAGGTAAAGGTTTTTAAGCCTCACAGGGCCTTCTTGCTTCGTCTGCTTGGGCTCAAATCTTCTTTGGAACTCTGCCAAGTTTGGACCCCAATGCTGCTCACCCCAACCATCTGCACAATTGAAAAAACAATTTATAAAAAGCTCATTTATCTTTTTTTTCAAAATAATGGATATACAAAAAGGTAATGGTTACACAATTATTAATTTAATTAGATTACAAAACTGCCATGTATGTAGTGAATACATCGTAATACAAATGTTTCAACAGATGCTGTTGTGATCATCAGTACATAATATTGAGCAGCTTAAACTCACAATTTTCCCCGAAAAGTATTTGTTGCAATTTTAAAATTTACTTCAAAGATCAAAAATGCATGGAAATATTTTTATTTGGAATTTGGGAAAGTTGCAAGAACTTTTTTAAGCAAACAAAACAAACCAGTTTTATATGGTTGATTTAGGATTGGGGATNCAGAGCCAGAGTCAGGTGGATAGCTGGACATGTGCTTGCAGGCCTGTACATAACTCACATATGTTACTTAAGTTTTGATAAGTTTGATTATGGGTACAATATGAAAGCGAATGTGGCTGTCGCAATCACTAATGAAGCTGCTTGGCTGTGGCTTTGGAAACAAAAGAGAAAACCGTTTCCGTACTTTTGGAAAATTTTCTTTATTGTTGTGGCAACTCAAACCTTCTTGTTGTTTGAGTTATTTGATTTTCCACCAATATTATGGATCCTAGATGCTCATTCCATTTGGCACCTGCTGACTATACCAATGCCTATACTGTTGTTCTCATTTTTCAAAGATGACCATCTAAATTTACAAAGCATTTCACCAAAAGATAAGGTTCCTTAAGTAAACTTGTATTAATGGGCCTAGGATTTTAGAATACCTTCAAACCAACAGTAGGTACACTAACCATTTTTTTACACACCTAGGGCTTTCAGAGGCAACCGATAATAATAAAGAATATAAAGCAAACCCTTACTTACACATGAATCCTAATGTCTTTTAAGATAAAACCAATAGCTATTATTAGCAGAATAATAAATTAATTTTAATGCTGTCTCGTAAATTGAGGGATATTGTACGCTGTGAATCGAATTTATATGCAAAGTATCTTTACTGCAATAACCTCGTCTTTTTTCGTACTTGATTAGTGTTTTGTTAAGCACTGTATGAATATTACATCTGCATTTTTGTTTGTGACTTTCCCCGTTCCTGTTTTAGCTGCTGATAACATCAAATAAAATTTTATTTCACCCGAAAGCAAAACTATAAAATAATTGTGCTACAGATAAACGGACAGGACACCAACAAACTAAAAAAACACAATAAATAGCTCTACAGAGTAAAACAAACGTATTTAGTGATGCATGAAGCAACATTTGCGAAAATAAGATATCTAAGTGAGCACATTAATTTTCCTTTTTTTCTTCGCATAATACTGCATGCTTGCTTTCATCACTGTCAATTGCTCAACCAACTGGATCGATTGGGGTCAACAAGTTACACTCCACCGCACCACTTCCATTCGAAACAGACATTCATACCAAATCAGAATAATTTTGAAATTACTAAGTGCCTTCACAGCAATTACATCACCAAGGAGCCAAAGCCCAAAAATTGTCATGCTGCTAAGTTGTAGTTATCTCAAAACTGGTTTACGCAGTTCACTAGTGTGCAAAATACATTTAAAATCTTTGCAAGCTTGTTACATTTAACACATACAACTTGAGTGACTTGGTGTTATCCGCCACATTTTGCATTATAAACTATAAAGGTAAAATCTGTTAAGTCAGCATATATTTTAAATGTTGCAGGTTTAGTTTTAAACCCCTACACTGGTGTTGTTGAGGTTTTAGCATCGACGGGTAAAACACAAATAGGTTTGCTTCAGTGGAGCAAAAGAATATTGCACAAACTAAAATTTTGACATGTGTGAATCATAACTCGTCCCGTTTTTCTTTGTCTTGGTCAATATGCATTTTGTGAAACATGTCTAAGTATTTTATGCTTTTAGACAGCCTGTGAAAAAAATGAAGCACATTAGGTGAATATGATCAAAACTGTGATGATTTGTGTAATACGGATTAAGGTAAGTTGGTAATTCGTATCTCTTGAAAGTCTGTGTCAACAAAATTAAGAGTTGGTTGTTATAGTGTGTTCTTAAAAGCTGTCTGTAACCCACACAAAATGATTTCATGAAAAATTACCGTTTAAAATCTTGAATGTCTGCATATAGTGAATGCTCTGAGACAACCTGCCAATTTCAACACTGTTGAAAGTTACTTGCTGCGAAACAGAAAATTGCCTTACAAACTGCTGAGTTATATATTTCCTATCTTATAAAGCTTACGGAACTGTGCACTTACTGTCTGCTGACTAAGAACACTATTGTTCACCATTGTGGTGCCATAATCAATGAAACATCAGGCTTCCTGTGTTTTAGTTACAGGCTCAGTATGGACACATAGGACTCACAAATTACTGTTTATAATGTCCCAGCTCCAGCACAAATCTAGGACATTTACTAATCTACATACTAATCTTGTTCTTTGCGTAATAGTTTTCAGGCAAAATAAAAATAATTCTTATAAAAATAATAATTCCAACTAATAATTCTTGACTGATTTTTTTACTTAAACAAGCGAGTAATTCTTCCCCAAAAGGAAGTTAGGGAGTTTAGGGGAGGAATTTCTACTTGGTAGTAACATTATTCATGATAAGTGTAGTATTTCTTTTGAGGTAGACCAGTGGTTCCAAACCTTTTAAAATTACTTTATATCACTTCTTGTCTAGTAGGAGAGGAATGAAAAGTTCCCACGTAAGCAAATGTGGGAATGCATTAAATATGGTTAGGAACCACTGACTAAAACCTTTTGGCCATTATATTGGGCCACAGTGGACTTTTTGATTGACTGACATTTTTTATCTTTTTATGAAATAGGATTAAAAAAATGTTAATTACCTTGCAAAGCCATTGATCAGTGATACAACTTCTTGTCTGACAAGCCTAAATGGCCGTTTGCCATCGCCATCAATTTCTTTTTCAGAGAAAAGAATTTTAAGAGCAGTACCCAGTCCTTTGGTCTGAAGTGTACAAAGCAATTAAAAAAATTAAAGTGATTAAAAAAATTATGCTGTATCAACTTTCCTTATATTGCATCATTTTTGATAGAATTGCAAACCTAAAAACGACACAAACTACAAGTTTCTCATTCACAAAGCAAACAGTTACAGTTAGGCACAATGTCAGGACATGTAACAGGATTAATATGTTGCGCATGGAACAACAATAAAAATTTACAGACAATTTTGAGTTCACTTGCATAGTTGCATTACTATAATAAAGCAAACCTGGACAATGTTATGGAAGCAAAAATACTTGTGAAACAATTTTCAGACTCTTTTCAGCACTGCTAGAATGTACAATGTATGTTACCTGCAGTTTACCC
>QXVZ01026964.1:6019-46290 GCA_008931825.1 Phallusia fumigata
TGATATTTTTGCAAGATATTGAGATGACTTTCGCGAAATGCAACGTCTGGTTCAAAACAAAAAATGGTTGATATATTTAACAGCTGTAACAGATTTGTATACACCAAATATAAAAAATAAGGTGACAAAGGCTGAAGACTTGCAAACAGCAAGATGGGGTTGTTGCCTGACCCACATCAAAAATGGCGGCGTATAATAGCCACTGCTCACAATAAACATTGCTTACCGAAGTTTGACAAAACTTGAGTATAAGATAAAATTGTTGTATATGTGAATGATTACTACCAGTGAATTTACAAAAACAAACAAGAGTTTACATTGAGTACTTTGTTGTAGTATTATAATGTTGCCTTGAAATGGTTTAGTTTGTACCATACCGTTTCTGGTTTAAACTTCCGGATATATTTTGAGTTTGTTTTTATGCTAAGCTAAATAAAGTTTTTTACATGTTAGGAGGCCCACGAGGGTCATTGGGACATTTGAAATTTTATTTGTTTTTAATTTTGTCCATAAATTTTCACAAACTATTTTTGTGCGCAGATTATTTTAAGCAATCTCCTAAAAGGAAAACCCGTAAAATATATATTCGATTGTGAAGTTAATGACCCAGAATATTAACATAAAGTCTATGATACGTTGTTAACGTTAACTTAATAGTTCTACAATGACAGCTTTAAATGAAATTAGATTATGTGTCAAAAGGCTTCACTGGCTTAAATCGTTTTCAATAAGGTGCCGAAACCTCAAAATATTCTCTCATTTCCAATGGAATAAAAGCTTTTGGCTTAGACAGTATCACCGGTTTTAGATTGACTAAACTTTCAGAATGTTGTTTTTTCGAAACTAATATTTTCGAATGATTGCCAAAAGTACAAAAAATATTACATTTGCTTCAAGTATTAAAACTAACGAATTCCTAATTTATCCCATCATAAATACCAGAGCGGTCAGCAGCTAATTTATACCATAAACCAAATAAAACTAGACCCAAGTATCAATATAGAATATCCTCTCATGTATTTATTTTATATGTAAGATTGTTTACAAAAAGGAAATCCTTTCCAAGATCCACCATAGCATTTAAAACAAAACAAACAACCTGTTGTAAATAATCTGTTAAGCAAGCGTATTACGTAAAATAATTTAAACTGTACATGAAATACCGCATGATAGGTACAGGCAATCTTTACCAGCACTTTATAAACATGCAAAGTTTTAATATTTTTACTAGGGCACTTTTTAACTTCTAAAACGATTGAAGTCGTTTTGCCCCTTTACCGAAGATCAGTGCAAGAGGCATGTCAGTCCGTCAAGTGAAATACTGCACTGCTTGTGTGTTCTTTTCTAGCCTTGCTTAAAACAGATATTAAGTTAAGTTTTATTACAACTCGTTTATGACATTAGCCACACAGATCTCATAAGGCACACATTGTCACTCACTTTAACACTAAGTTGTCAAAACAACAACATATAGTACATGGATTGCTGACTGTCGATTGGATTATTGTAATGGCTGAATACTAAATATACCACAATGACGTCTTAGTTTTGCAGCGCAAAAAGTTGCTTGCTTGATGTGTTTTGAGCCAGATTTTAAACTCTTTTACCAGCAAACTGTAAACAGTGTTATCCCAACAAGATTTAGTTATTACATCACAGCCCACTTTGTTTCGCCGCCATAACCCGAACCTTCATAATACATCAGAACAAGTGAATTTTGCCGAGCTGTTTATCATAATTTTGCACATTTATTTTCATTACCAGATCAACTCTAACCTCAAAACGTTGGGAAGATTTCAACAAACGTCTATAGCATCGCTGCATACAGCATTGCCTAACTAGTGCACTCCCGGGGTTTATTGTTTTCTGTTTTGCAAAAACAAATTATTAAGTGTATTAAAACATGCATAGATGCTATATATGTTATTTCTTAATCTACTTTTTTCTTTAAAACCAAATTTACGAAATATGTTTCCTTAGGATATTAAAACACTGAAGAGCAAAAATTAAACACTCCACGTTTATTCGAAACGATATTTTGCACACGGTCCGAACCAAAATGGAGACACAATGCTTCGCCATTTTTCAAAACATATTCTTGATATTTCATTGCCTCCCATTTTTTATCTTATTAAACTTAAACTGTAACAAAAATTCATCAACAGTCATACCTGCTATATTTCTTTGACCTGGATCTTCGAAATATTTTGTAGAACACTGTCGAGCCATTAATGTTTAAAACCATTGTTGTAAACGTCGCAACACTATTGTTGCCAACAGCAAAGCACCTTGACCTTGGCACTGTGTCTGAGTTTTCAGACATTGAGAAATTATTTTTAACTGAAAGAAACGAGAGGGCCTTATCTTTACTCAAATCTCTGCATCGAGGCTCAAAAACAACACAAATCAGCGGGCCAGGCGTGACAAATGATTGACAGCGATATATTGAGACTTGTTTATGGGTTGTGGAATTTCTGCTTTGTTGCTGAAGGCGGAAAGGTAAGATGGGACGAGTAGTGACCCCAGAACTATCTCGCTTTCGGCATCAGCTAAAAAGACTCGGAAAGCTTCGTGCAAATGGACTGCTAGCTTCAATTACGGGATCTAAGAAGCAACTGCTGCGCCTCCACTAGACAATGACGAAAATTGGACTTTAGGAAACTGGCATTGTCAATGTTAAGCGTAGCCGAGTGGTACACACTTGTTATTTTGGAAAAAAATATTGCAATGTGCGTTTACCTAATACACAGTATTCAGCAGAAAAATCGGGATCAATTAGAATTTTTTGTTCGGGAAATATTATGCATAACAGATACAATACGAAATTGTTAATGGCTTAATTATTTTTAGTGAAGAAAATTGGTTTGGGCGATGGAAAGTGAGGCGTTGGACAGCTAGACCATGCTTACGTGATAACTGGTAGTACTGGTTTTACAGTTACTCAGCAAATTTTTTTAAATTACTTTGCAACAACCCCCGATTCAGTTGCTGTTGTTGCAGTTTATTAAATGCATTGAGCCAAGCATTCAATTTGGTTAAAAGGCATTTTTCAGCAATTGTCGTTTTTGTGACTTATTGAGTGTTGAAAGGTGACTTGTTGTCAATTTCTTTAAAATTTTCGGCAGGACAATTTTGTTGGTGGCCGTCACCCTTAAAACATTTTGAGACTAAAGTTGTGCTTTATCTTTAAAGGTAGATAAGATTTCTAGTGGGAATTTACCAGTGGCCAACTTCGATGCAGGGCCTGAACCCGGCCCCCAAGGAAGTTCAAAGGTTGCAGATAAGATCATTAACTGCGATATCTTAAACCTGTCTGGGTGTCCGAAATGACCAGCAGTCTTTTAAGTGGTAAGCAGCATTTTGGGAGTAAGCCTACTCTTTGGATTGTATTATTGCCTGCTCCCGCTAGGTTTGTTGCAAGCATTTGGGTTTATTGTAATTTTTAAAATAACGCTGGAAAATTTAATACATATTGTGATGGCAAAAATAGTGTAAAAGTTATGATTCTGTAAATGACTGTTGAAACGTTGAAACGAAGCAGCGATATACTTTAGAAAATGTGGAACCGCCATTTTGTTAACATTTTGAAATATTTGAAATTTTGGGAAAGCCATGGTTTACCGAATAAAAAAATAATAATTACAATTTTTGAACTCGATGACAACAAGCGTTACAAAATTTAAAAATAAAATAAAAATGCGCTAACGTTTATTACATTTGTTATAAGCACTAATTTCATGTGGATACGTAATGGCAAACTGAATCATGACTTTATGAAAACAAAATCTCAGACCGCGATTTCAAGATATTTCGAGTGCCAATTTTTCGCCCTGAAATGCGCACCTGAAAGAGGGATTACACGAAATTTTGTTGTATCGCAGCTAGCCAAGGGAACGGAGTGAGAGAGTAAATACACAGCACAGCACTGATGAGGATTTTTGCCCGGCAACGACCAGTTATCCTGCAACAACATGTTGATACAAACTTCCTTGAGCGAAAAGTGAAAATAAAACTGGCAAATGTTCGATGTGCAGCCATCCGATGGCGTGAATCGTCGCAACCCGAAGCTTTGCAGCATATCGTTCGATCACGTTGTTGTGATTATTGCAAGTCCTCCTGTTGGTTTAGCCGATACGTCACCGACCGGTGTGTCACGTGGGAGTAGCGGGTCGATTTTGCTGTTGCGTTTTGCTGCGAGTGGCGGGTGGTTCGACCGGCAAAGTAAACAAGAATCCCCGGGACTACTTCAGTTCGGTGTGAAGCAGAACTGAACATATTTGCAGAGTGATTTTGTGATTACGTAAAATCACCTGTAATGGATCGACGATTCCAGATGTCCGCTCCCCGTTTCAGTTATCACAACTCACAGTGCCATTTTTTTCGAACAATTCTTCTTCAGCTAATTCTCACGAATGATACAAGCGAGTTGCCAGCATATGATGGTGGTGTGATTGATGTGATTTGACATTTCGCTGCGTCTCCCAAGAAGACACTTTAGCCGATGCAGACCCCGTCCGGCACTTCAGCCCCACCAATCCGGCTTGACACACGAAGCCAAAACATTGATCTAAGAACGATAAGGGACGAGGAAGGGTGGAAATGAAACAAACTCGCTCGTTACTGACCACGTGGGTCGACACAGGACACCAAAACTATGTTAGAAGTAGCCGCCAAAGATGACACCCGGCCGTCCAGTACTGTCTCGCCCTTTGAAATGAAGTGGTCAGCTGCTTCATGCAGCATTGGCTGTGGTATGGCGGTAATATTGACCAATTGCCTCACCGACTAAATCTGAGTGAAGGTCGGTAATAGCGTTATTTAAATAAAGGGTTTTAATTTGCCGTTGGTTTTGTGTGGCAATGCCAAACAATTTGCCTGTTTTTTCAAGAAAATACACTTTGTCCTGCAGAAAGCATTCTTGCAATCATCATGAAAGAAGCGTTACTTCGTTTTAACATTGCTGTTTTCAGCGCTTTATGTAGGTGTGAACACTGAAGCCTGACAATTTATGGTTTACGTCTTGCAATCTTGCAATCATCAGAAAAGAAGCGTTACTTCGTTTTAACATTGCCGTTGCCAGCGCTTCATGTAGGTGTGAACACAGNGGATACGTAACGGCAAACTGAATCATGACTTTATAAAAACAAAATCTCAGACCGCGATTTCAAGATATTTCGAGTGCCAATTTTTCGCCCTGAAATGCGCACCTGAAATAGGGGATTACACGAAATTTTGTTGTATCGCAGCTAGCCAAGGGAACGGAGTGAGAGAGTAAATACACAGCACAGCACTGATGAGGATTTTCGCCCGGCAACGACCAGTTATCCTGCAACAACATGTTGATACAACCTTCCTTGAGCGAAAAGTGAAAATAAAACTGGCAAATGTTCGATGTGCAGCCATCCGATGGCGTGAATCGTCGCAACCCGAAGCTTTGCAGCATATCGTTCGATCACGTTGTTGTGATTATTGCAAGTCCTCCTGTTGGTTTAGCCGANGTAAAGTCAATTTTTAGCAAACCAGAGTTTTATGCGCTACTAAACCACCATACTGCTTTTTGCTCAGATATCGGCGGTCAAAAATATTTTTTTTGCAAAATAAAATTTTAAACTTTACAAAATGTTTAATTGTTTTGCGGCATCCCCAGCATTGCGCAGTCAATGGGCTGTAAAACTATGCTATCAGTCGATTGACCAAGACCCCCACCAAAGGTCAGTAACAATTTGAAAACAACAATGGCCTATTTCGTACCTTTAATTTACTGACCACCTAAACGTGTAGGATCTTTGTACTTCCTTCAATTTTACCTAAACAATCGACTGAGAGGAAAGTTTGCAATCATGCAGAAATTTTACGTATTTATTCCAACTGAGGTGCAACACCAAAACGGTACTACATTACGTAAATGCAAGCACTAAGAGCATTGCGCTAATTGGATATGACTACACAAAAGACGCAGCATTTGCTGCATGTTACAAACGGTCAACAAACAGGCAAATAAGGATAATAATGACAAGAAGTGATAGAAAAACCTTTGCGAAATTTGCTCACATAGTGTTGGGCAATGTATTAAATTATATCCACGATTATTCAAGGACGTGTCGCTGCGACTTTGTAAAAACAAATCTTTTGCACAAAGGCAGGTGAGGTAGACATTGTTAAACAATTTGACAGACGGTTTCAAGCGTTTGGTAGATGTCTTGGGGTCAAAAATCTCTGGTTGGTGCATGGCACATGCATAAAGTTTTACCTTTAAAGTTTGTCAAACCTTTGTAGTGTTTTAAAAAGGTAACACGTCCATCAATAAAACACTTCTGTGTTTTCAGGGTTTACGTTCATACATAAGTATGACTGGGTGGTGAATACGTTTTTGTATGTTTGGAAATTAACGCCACCATTTGATCTTTACACCTTTTCACTTATCAGGAACGCACGAGCGTGATCAATAGAAATACCACATTGACATAACATTACTTGAGCTTGACACAACAGCATCACAAAACCTTTTCAAAAAACGTAGTGAAGGAAAAAACAAAATGGCCGCCCGGCATAAACAAAACATTTTGTCGTCTCTTGAATGGCTCGTCACCCCACGGTGATTTTGCTTTTAGTACGTTAAATATTGAGTCCTAGCATACATTTGTTTGCGTCTTTAATTGACAGCAATTTAAAACACTGAGCAACATATAGTTTTATCGACAGCTCGGTCCGGTTCTGTTCGGAATTCAGGAGGATTCGGGTCGTATTCAGACGAGTCTTATTCGAAGGTTTGCAGGTGTGTTGTATTCGGAACAAAACTGACTATATGGTAGGAATATACCGCTCAAATCCACTGTAACCCGCAGCCGACGATCTCATGTACGGGTTGTTAGATAGACCGTTAATTTGAGTTGGCGATTGTAGGCTTCCAAACTCGCTTGCGAAGCCGGCAGCGGAGGCGCCCTCGCCGTGATAATGGTGAACGGGGCTCGAGAAGGTGCCGGGGTACGAAGCTTTCATTGGCAGGGATCCGAGCCGCTGATTACCGCCTCCGATGTAGGAAGTTGTCGATGTCGCACAAGCCGAATATGCCGGCACGTTCATTGCGAGAGTACCGGGCGAAGTACCGTGAAAGGAGTAAGGCGAGACTGCGTTCGGTGACGCACCGGCTGCGCTGCTTGGCATTCCCCTTAGGGACGAAGCGCCCATTGCTGATGTGTACCCATTCGATGGACTCAGGTTGCTGTGGAGTGCTGGGGTCGCTTCGTGACTCTGTGAATTGCTCGTTACAGCCGAATCGCGTTCAGGGTGAATCATTGCCGGATTAGGCACAGGCGGATTAAGGCCGTCGCTTCTGTTCGATTCCAAATACAGCGAGCTCGACATCTCGCCCGCCGCCACCTCGCCTGGTCTGCTTGGGTGGCCGATAATGTTCTCAATGCTAAACATTCGGGGATTTGCCGTTGTGGGCGATGCCATTGGTGGTGGGTAGTGCGTGAGCATTTGGTGGGGCACGGGGCCACCTACAGAATGCATTATGGGCGACAAATAGTTGCTGGTCATCATACCATGTTGTGGGTAGTAAGTGTTAGATGACGGATGAGGAGGCCCATATGCCTTCATTACATTAGTTGGGGTAAATGCACTCTGGTCTTGCATATAGGTATTCAGCAAGGCCTTCTCTGATTCTGAGCGCTTAAACCGCTTTCGACGTCGCAGGAACGAACCGTTGTCAAACATGTCTTCGGCAGCAGGGTCCAATGTCCAGTAATTGCCCTTGCCAGGCTTTCCGGGTTCGCGGGGCAACTTTATGAAACAATCATTTAGAGTTAGATTGTGGCGGATCGAGTTTTGCCATTTCTTGTTCTGCTCGCGATAGAATGGAAAACGCTCCATGATGAACTTGTAGATGTGTCCTAAAGTAAGTTTTCGCTCAGGAGAGCTTGCTATGGCCATTGAAATTAGGGCAATGTAGCTGTAAGGCGGTTTGCCTCGCTGAATTGGTCGCTTGCGGCGTCTGCCGGAACTGGTAGTCGTCACAACATCAGCTTCACTAGGTTTAGATTCACTTGGGGTGGAATCGCAACACTGGTTTTTATGACTGTTCTGTTTTTCGTCTTCGTCGCCAGTTTCAGCAAGCAAGCCATCGTGCTCGCTCATGCTGCAGTCACTCTCCTTGGGGACACCGACATCAAGTTCACGGTTCTCCTCGCTCATATCGCAATTCGATTCCTGGTTGAGCGATTCTGCTGAATGGTGACTTGCGCAAACGCGTTCCTGGGCCCCAGTCACAAGCGGCGATTCATGGTAAGAATGATAATTTGCCTGTTCTGCTGTAGGTTGTTGCTGCATCGGGCCGTCTTGCTGGTAGGCAGTAACGCACGAAGGAGATGGTATGTTTTCGCTGCAACTCGCGCCGCCAATCTGGCATGAGTCGGCCTGCTGCGGTTGGTGGGCCGATGGTGGTGGCGCCAGGCTGCGTGCTGCAAAGGGTGATGTCAAGTGAGTCTGCATTTGCACATAATGCCGATCGATCATGTTAGAGCCGGAATGGGTGAAATGATGTTGCCCGGCAAAATTATGACCATGGTAGTGCGGGTATGATGTGAGCGAACCAACGACCGAAGATGAATGCTGGGTGCTGTTTTGGTGATGACTTGGGACTGCATGTATGTGTGGGTTCGGGTGATGAACTCCTTGGACCTGTCAAAAATAAAACAATTTCAGATGTATTTTTTTATTCATTTGTGGTTGGCAGAACCTTGCCTGACTGGTGTATGCTCATAGTGAGTCAGTCTGTTTTACTAGATGTAATTTCGTAAAATTGTTTATTATTTGTTGAGTTATTTTAATTCATTTCAATGCATCGGTAACAGAAGAGGGATTAAAATCACCCTGTGAATAATTTTACAGTTTCAACGATAGCGTTGTAATTTTTATATCATTAAAAAATTCGTATAGTTAATAACTATTGTGGGGAGACCAATTTTAGTACACTTCGTAAGCAACATTCTGGCACTCAGAGTCGAAAACTAAAACTGGAAAGTCTCGTTACACATGTCGTTAAATATTATTTATTGAAACCCGAAGTGTATGTGTAACCGTCTAGAGAAAAAACACTTTTAAAGGCTCAAACAAGCGTGAAGAATTTTAGTTGATGCCAAAAAGGCAACGACACAAACGTCACAAACAGTTTTCATTTGTCTACGATTATTATTTTCCACTCGTTAGTTTATGCATAGTACCCCAGTAATTTTTCAAACTTGCAGAAAAATGTAGTTTGTTTTCCAAGACGTTATTTAATTTTTTTAAACCAAAATGACCAAGCTTTTTGTGGAACGAATAGATTTTATCCTTGCAATGCACCCGCTCATTTCTTTGAAGCATTTGAAATGCTCTAGTGCATTGTGAAACTCTGAAAAAAACAAGGCCGCTAATCTGGGATTCGGTTTCAACCACAAAGCCAGTTACTTTGGCAGTAGAGACAACAACAATGAAAACGCAAACAGCACTTCATTCGTGTAAACAAGCCTTTGTAAATAAAACGAAACCATTGGGATAGTTTTAAATGGAAAAAATCAGGTGTTGGTAGATAAAGTATCGGTTGTATTATAATTTTCTCGTTTAATGTGAGAAAGCTATTCTGGCAATAAAAAATTTGTATTGTGGTCTTTACCAAAGCTGCTAAATTAAGTATTGATCTGCACAAATGATAAGTTACTTTGCACGAATTAGGTATTTACACAAATGTTTATTTGATACAAGCATTTACTGTGTAAATCTTACCTCGGGATAATAAGTCAGCATTATCTTCGCTTCACGATTTCAAATTTTGAAACAAATTTTATATGTTTTGAACTGCTCAAACCGTTAGAATAAACAGGTTTCACGTAACTTACGTTTTAAAATATTTTTTACCATAATAGATTTTCTAAAATAGATGATAAATTTTCAGTTTGCATACATGATGGAATGTCAGTGGTTGCCTAGATGTTTATAAAACTGACATCTTCCCCGCGTTAAGGTAATAGTAAATTAAAATTGATTACATTCAGTTCAATTTAATTACTGAAACCCTAAAACTATCGCAGATGAATTGATACTACACCTTGTCATCTTAACTACTTAATATGCCTTTGTCTGATTAATTCAGTTCAAATACGAACATGTTAAATTAATTACTAAATATTTTTAAATTTTGATTGGCCGAACTTTTTTCAACCTGTAGTAAATATCATGTGAAGAAAACGGAGCACTGTCTTACAACACATTAAAAGTTTTGTGTTTACCCTCGCAGTACTACAAAACTCTTCCTGCCCAATAAGCGCCGCCATTTTCTCACGCTCATCTTATCATATAGCAAGTGCATCTGAATATTTCTAGTTGGTCGTGTTTAATAAATGTATGCCTGATATTTGCGACTTTCATACATTTTCGTTTGCATCGACACTTAGGTCAAAAGCTTTTATTTGACAGGTAACTTGGCAAACACTACCTGGCGCAAACCTTCACTTGTGATCACGTGAGGGTATTAAGCATCAACAACTGCGTGAAACTCTCAAATCACTGACCCCACTCGCATGCAAATCAGTTGTGTTGAATGACATGTGTTCTAATTACAACTGGTCTGCAAACGGCATCGACTTGCTTAAGACAGGCGCAGTCCTGCTGTTGACGCGGGGAAAGTCTACCTGCTTTGACGGCGGACCCCTAACTACGGCATCTTGAGACGCACCACTCAAACAGGTACCGTCTCGCCTGGTTGCCAATCACTCGTTTTCGCCCCTTTTTCCCTCTACGTTTTTGCGGGGCCAGTTTACCCACACACCGCGTTTAGCAGTGTAATATAAGGGCTGAAACAAAAAATCGCCCCGAAAAAGTCGTGACGTTGGCATCAATATATTTGTTGAAGGACTTCATGAAGTCATGCATGCCAGTTCGTTTGTGTGCCAGCAGTTATGAAATGACGCCATTTTCAAAAACGCACCCTTAGCGACTTTATGGTCGCATTTTGTACATGCGTTTTGTTCTTAGTTGTATTTTCTCATGTGATTAGGTTTTCCTTTGAAAAAAGAACCGAGCACATGTTTGCAAAATATTGTACTAAACTTACCGCGTTTTTGTTTATTTCGTTTGACTGATTTCCACGTTGCACGATCATAGCGAATTTCTCTTCAGAAATGTCGTCGTGACCGGGGCTTGAGCGAGAATCTCTTTGTCTCAGTGTCAGGGGAGGCAAACTTATACCTGGCAATGGAGTTGAAATTCCCGGTTCGTTAGTCGATTCCTTGACCTCGTCGGTTTTTTCGTTTTTGGTCTTGAACCCGTTGTTTGCTGCGTCAGATTTTGTGTATCTTTCGTGACCAAACAAAGGATAAAGACTAGTTTCGCTGGTAAATGATGTCAGCTCACTTTCACTTGACGAATTTATCCTTGGGACATCGAACTGGTGACTTTGTACCGGATAAACAACCGGCCCAGGCGGGTGCAAAAACGTTTGGAAATTGCTTGTTTCGTGACTAGAGAATTGATTTGGATTTACAGGGTAGGGACCTGCAGAGACTAGAGTTTGTCTTTTCACGTCGTCCAGAGCAAATTGAGCAAACAGTCCTGCTTCTGTTGGTTGGGGATGAACACCTAGCGCCGAACTTTGATCGTGGTTTTTAGGGGTTAATAGGGGAACAAGCTCAGGCGGGGCGTGGTCTTTCGTCACGTAATCATAGAACGAACGTTCGTCTGAAACAAAAATGAAATACTAGTCTTTCGTATACCACACAGTGTATTTAACATTACCACGTACATAAAAAATTTGCTTTAATCTCGTGGCATCCAATCGCAAAACTCCATAATGTTTAGTCACAAGCCTAAATTTTATCAATGATTGTTTGTTTCGTTTAATGTATTGAAGATAACAACTGACTGACTATGTTTTAATTAGTTTTGGGAAGGAAGGTTTTTTTTACTGCTTCAAAGTTAAAAATACAAACAATGATCGTCAGTTTAAACCCTGTTGTCATAAATATAATATCCATTAGAGGAATACTGTTTTGCTAGATAAAATAGAGCAAACTTACATATGATACAATGCAAGCTTAAGACAGCAACCCGAAAAAACAGGTTACTTACCGTTCAAAACTCTGCGGTGAAAATCGCTGGAGCTTCTTGCTTGTTCGGGACTAAGCACATTAAAGTCATTGTAACTGATTCGTCCTGATTCCTGGTTGTTCTTTACACCAACAAGTTCGGTCATATGCGGATTTTGCGATTTGAACTGGGCTTCTGTTGATGGACTGTCGCGTTCAACATCAACATGACGAACCAACGGGCTTGGCGTGGACGCCGATTGGTCGTCAACACATTCACTTATCATGGAACGAGCAGTAACTGTTGCCATACTCAATCTGAATGTTCTGAGTAAAAAGAAAAAACTTAATTCCCAGCACAAATCTAAAATGGAACAAAAAATCACGAAACAAATTATTTTCTGGCCATATTGCAAAATAACGTCTTTTAATTTAGAGTTTTGCGGATTATTTTGTTTCATGGATGTAAAACTAAGATTCGTAACTATGAAAGTGCCAAACCAGAAATAATTGTGTCACGTGTAATTAGAACAACTTTTAGTTCGACTTTACCTCACTAAATAGTTATGTTGCTGTACAAAAACATCAAAAAACCTGTATCTTTTATCCTGCTACGTATCTATCCAGTTTACAAATTTTCTCTATTTTCTAACGATATTTTAAACGTTCTCTTCACCTAAAAGTCGAACAATGTAGTGCGGAGCAACTTTTAGAAGTTCGCTTTCTTGTTCGTTTGTCATCGAGCCCAAATAATCTGTCGTCGCCTTTGTTACATCACAAAGCCCGATACTTACGGCAAACACACGAAGCGATGTGACTGTAAACCGTCCGCTCTAAAACACAAAGTCTTTTGGTTTAAAAAGCAAACCGCACAACGCAGAAAATTCACTAAAATCGTTTTATTTTTTTAACTAATCTAGTTTTTCACAGTAAAATATTCAATGCTGCAGTCTTTCTGTGTAACATAATTCGTTACGACAAACAATAAGTAAAAATTAGGCGATTTGCGTCGCTTTGCTAATTTTTTCGTGGCACGCTAAGGAAACTCAAATCTCGAAAACAGTCTCTCGCCTATTCTTACAGCCATTTCTGTCACTTATTACGCTTCTTCATCAAATAACTAGATTTTGCATGCCCTCGCAGCCGATTGTTTTCATTGCATCAATGATATAGCGATCTCTTGGTCGGCGAAATCGACCCCTTTATTGGGGATTGAAACATGCAGCGTGGTATCGCACCTGACAACATCTCAACGTACCTGTTCACTCCAACCCGGCTCTGGAATCACAAACGACTCGCAGCTTTTGTTGGCCTCGCTCTGTTATTAATCTAGGAGGGTTGAGGCCCGATGACGATTCAGATGGAGGGTGCTTGAGCCAGGGCCCTTGTTTTCATTGCCTTTAACGTGTGAAATTGGAAAGAATCTCGGCAGGCAAGAATTCAGGTGATCACCATCGAAACTGCCCTAAAATTCCTGATAAACGAAAAAGTGGTAAAGCACTCCCAGCATTTCTTACCAGGCCGGTCTACCGACAAAATAGCGTTAGATTTAATAGATATCGTAAGTAAAATGTATGACAAACGGTTTAACGGTGCGTTCTGGAATCCAGATAACGCAAGATTTTTATACTGTTATCGAATTTGCGACAATAGAACACTTCAGCGGCCTTAGCGACGCGATGGAGAGGTGAGATTATTCAAACCCGGTTTATTCTCAACATCTCCCTTCGTACCTTTTACTATAGATCCAAGGAGCGGGATTTTCGCCTTGGTATCAGCAACGGACGGCCACTTAAGAATGGGATTTATCACGACGGACAACTGATCGAGCTATATTCAGGTAGCCCCGCTTGCGGTCCCGTCTCGCCGCGTTCCGGTCGTTTTCAAACGTTTCTTGGCGCAGCCATAATGTAGTCGATGGGGGGACAGAACATGGATCGGGCCACAGATCAACGACATGTTATCGATGCTGCTTTTGTTGTCGGAAATCGAACAATGGTCGGCAACGGTCTCCGAAATTTGTTTGGAAAGCGAATTAGGCAGGGGGCCTTGGATTGAAAATGAGCTCCCGTCAACCGTCGACATTTGCCCGGACATCAGAGGCTTGACGTCATGGAAACTTACATTATATTCGTTTAAAACTATTTTTAATAGTTCGCCTTGACAGATAAATGCCAACCATCTGATCTGTAAGACTATTGAAATTATGCAATTTTTCACATTTGTATTTTATTCAAGCATAAATGCTTATCTGCAATAAATCTAAAGAAGCAAAATAATTTTAACAACAAAATCAGCCTCTCTGTATCTGAAATCACTTTCTGTATTCACGTAGTAGGCTTACAAGTTATTCACAGTGAATTAACTAACAACCTCAAAAATTTGTCAGGTGGTTTCGCTTCTGATTAATATTGCACGATTGGCTGCGTTTCACCTAATTAAGGCAAATTTGAAATGTAATATCGAAACATCCAGTTTTAACATTGAGCAATCCTCTTTCTGTTAGCAAACCGTGTGACTGAGCAAGCGGACTCGATTTTGTACCAATATAAGATATACTGTAATCACAGACCTAATATAAGCGCGATAATAATATAGTGTCAAAAGGGAACCAATATCAACAGGCTTGCCGCCCTTGTGTTCACTGCAACGTGGTTGAAAAGCAGCACAATGGTATACAACGCTTGCCTTCGCACAACATAGATGTGCTCACGTACACCCCCCTGTTATGTATTTCTTTCGCATCCACGAAATCAAACAGTTTAGATTGGCCTTTTGTGCTCTTGACTCTACGCACCGGGCGTTTGTTGGCAGGGGACACAGTCACTTCGACACCAATATCAACCAGCACTTATACAACAGTTGCTAAGTTGTGTCCGGCAAAGTTGAAGCGAAAATTTTCTCACAACAGATCGGAATCGCTCTGTTTAAAAAGGCCTGTTTAAACTAAAACACCGACAAGTTACATTAATTTGAACCGTTGGTGAAGGTTTTTCTTTAATAGTACCGAAACAATATTTTCGCTGCAAAGTCAAATGTTCCGTGCAGAAAAATATCGCCTACATGCAAAAAGGGAACAACAACCCGATGATGATAAAGCGTTACTTGTAAAGAAAAATTGACTTTAATTTCGATATAAAATCGAATGTGTAGTAAGCGAGAACCGTACATACATAAGTCGAGAAAGTCGTCACTGCTGTAGACTCCGAATAACAGCGTGACATTCGAACTCATTAGCAACAATATAGCTGTTAATTATTTGTACGGTTTCACATGAGTGCTTTTAGCAGTGTTGTGAAAACAAGCACGGCGCACCGGCGTCGAAACCGACAGCGTGAAATTCCGATGCAAAAACATTTGTTTGTGACACGACCCTTGCTACCTTCATGTACATTGAAATGTGAGTGCCACAAAAGCAATAACATTTAAAACAGTTATCGCTTTAAAATAGGAGTGCAATACAATGCTTGCTAAGTTTTGCGAAAGCTGGTCTTGGGAAGTATGGCCGCTTAAATTATAAACAACCGAAAAAAGTTTGAGTGAGCCGAGAGCAAAAACGTCGCGAAAGAGCCGCAGGAATTACTTTTCGCTAAATTGCTGCCACGTGGAAGGGAATCCAGACTAACACTCCAGTTAGGCTGCGCAAATAAACCAAAGCGCGTTTCGGATGCGCTTGAAATCGCCGTGCAAGAGATCAAACAAATCTCATCTTAGCCCAGCCGGAGCAACGATTTAGGTGTATAGCAGGCTTGCCGTAGAAAAGCGCATTTACTACAGAGTACCAATGTCCTCAAAAGGGTCATTTACGTAACAAATATTTTTTTGCAAGCGTCCCGCAGTTTTACAGTCATCTTTGCCAACCTGTGCGATCCGTAAATATTTTCAACCGTATTCTTAACAGAGCGAGTAATGAAAGTGATTGACAGGGGTTCACATCCCAATAAAGCGTGTTATTAGCGGGTCAGGGTAAACTGTGGCCATCGATCTAATATGACAGAGCAGCAGGTTCGCTCCACTACCAGGGGTTGTGCACAGTCAAGCGTAACGGAAAGAAACGGCACTGAACCGGTTTCCTCAGTCCGAGTCCAAGTAAGTTTGCGGCTAATCCAACCTCGCTCCTCGGCACCAAATCACACCGGCAATTTTGCTTGGACACCTGGTGTGTAGAAAGGCAATAAAAGCCAAGTCTAGCCCCTCGGAATTCACTAGGTTGCATTTAGAATTAGTAAATTGAGGATTCACTGTCGGGTTAAAACAATCCAAAGCGGCGTATAGCGAATAGCCGGTCACTCATGTTAAAGTGAACAATCTTATATCGACACATTTCATGTTTGCAATGATATGCTGTATTTTGCTTCGTTACAAACTGGAGTACGCCAATGAGAAAGTGCACATTTATGTCAAAACTGTGTGGTCTCTGCATTAATACTCCACGTTTAAATGCGACCACATTGCAAAACGCGAGTGAACATAAACTTGAAAAGTGATGTTAAAAACAGCACAGATGAGTACCTTGTTAAAAATCTGCGTCATTACTGTTTCGGCTTAACATACAATATCACTGCTACACCACAGAAGTTAGTTTTTTGCCACAAAACAAAACGCGAAAGTGGTCAGAAAAACACAAAAATTTTAACTCAATCATTCGAAATTCGACAATCCCAAGACAACAAAAAACAACATGACGTAAACAATTTCAGTAGGAAGGTTCGCCTGGTGCATGTGGCATTTGTGTAGAAAAGTGTATTCCATGTTAGTGGCTTTATCAAGAGGCTGTGTAAAGTAAACAATAACAGTAAAGCGGGATTACAATGCATTAAAATAAATGAAAAGGTTGGCACAGGCGTTTTATCTTAAACACGGTGTATATAAAAAGGTAGGGCTGTCTAAATAATGTGTTAGTTGGCGTTGTGCNAGGTTCGACTGGTGCATGTGGCATTTGTGTAGAAAAAGTGTATTCCATGTTAGTGGTTTTATCAAGAGGCTGTGTAAAGTAAACAATAACAGTAAAGCGGGATTACAATGCATTAAAATAAATGAAAATGTTGGCACAGGCGTTTTATCTTAAACACGGTGTATATAAAAAGGTAGGACTGTCTAAATAATGTGTTAGTTGGCGTTGTGCAAAGTTTGTTTGTGTCAGGCAACTAAACATAATTAAAATCTGTCAAAACATGTTTTAAATAAAATCATTAAATTAAATAATCACACACATCAGCATTATTTTGTGTTAAAGCGTTTTTGTAGATAAAAACATAAAATAAATAATAATTAAGCAGCATAATTTAACATACGTTACACGTTCTAGACTACTGCACTTGTTTTTGTCGTGGTGACGCATAAATAAAACGGTATTTACAAACAAAACGCACCATATAGCAAATTCGTACATTATGCCAAAAAAACTAATAAAAACGAGTCTATTTCACGAAAGCATCAGAACATTGCATCTAGTAAGATTTTAAACGTCGTGATATTTTACAGTACTGAAAGTTCGCAGCGGGGGGATTTGCTGCGTGGTTAACAAACTGGGCGAAGACCATTCGAAGCTGGAGCCATCGCCGCCATTAGTTTTGGGCGAATAATGGGCGGTTCGGTGGTGGGGATGTGAAGTCGGGCTGGAGTCAGATGGCCCCGGTAAATGAGGCACAGAACTAAGGTCTACGACCGAATTCCCGTTCGGCGTGAAGAGACTGTTCCGCTCACCCGTCTTCGGTACTGCAGTGGATGAGAGGTCGAGTTTGGCTTGAGCTTGGTCGTACTTGGCCTGGTGATGTAAAAGTGTAAAATCGTTATTGAAAGCATATTGTTTTTACATTGTTTTCAACGAGTTATCTATGATTTTTTTCCACAACAGATTAATTAACCCAACGGGTTGTTCTGATATACAAACATGTCGGCATATATCCGTTTGTTTTCTGGACACAATAAAGATTTATAACAACGGTTCAAAAAAACATGTAACAAAAATTATTTAATTCTGATAAACCTGACAACAATACCAACAGCAACATATTTTTTATCCCAACGCAATCGCGCTTACACTGATAACTCACAAAGGTTTTTCCCACGATCGCCACATTCCGAACTTCAACGCCATAAATGAACTTAAAGTTGAAGTGTCCGTTAAAAGGTAGGCATCAAACGAACCATCCTTGACCGCAAATAACACTGAAACGTGTTTTTCGAGACGTACAAAAAACGTGGTGGCAAAGGTGGAGAAAGTTAACGAAGTGGAAGTTTGTAAATGATGCCAACTTGGAATATTCCAAGACAACGAACAACAAGCAGACAAACGAGTTTATTACCGCTTCATCGGCGCGCGACCGCAAAATTTTCGGCAGCGCTCTGATTCGAGGCTCGAGTGGCCTTCCGTCTTCGTCGAGTGCGATATGATGCAATTAGGGGGAAGTCGATAATTCGCCATCTTCTCGAAAGCAATCGACAGTCCCGCGCCTTGCCCCACTTCAATGGTTGCCGGCAGGAAAGTAGGGGCAGTTCGGTTTCACCCGGCCATATTAAGCAGCTACCTTATACGAGCCGCCACATCATTGCTGGGTCGCACGAATCTAACATACAGACTGTCCGGCGCAGCGGGGTCGTTCGCTGCCCAGAAATCTGACAGCAAGATGGGCGATAAGACGAACGGACCCGGCTGCGGGGAACGGGAATGTCGCCAGTGTGTCTAGGTGTGGAGTGGCAAGTCACCGACTTATTCCCGTGTGCCGTTTAATCGTCGGCAAACATATCGCGGCGGCGAGGCGCGAGCGACAACAAGCATTAGTAACAGTGTTAAAAGTGTCCGCTGCGGTTAATCCGCGAACAATGGCGCTCCTGTTGCTACTGAACATCCCGCGACGACGCCACGAAAATAGGAGTATCTCTGCACAACAATACCCATACCACAAGTCCGATTTCAGACAACCAACGATTTTGAAGTGTAACGCAGCATCCAAATAATTCAATTAAGGCACAACAGTCTAATAAAAATGAACGTCTTAGTGAACTGTGCAAGTCTGTACCAAAACGCAGAACGTATGATAGATGTGTATTGGAAATCTTTCTCACGCAACGGCAGCCCGCACAACATAAGGTGAAAACCCCGCCAGACACAATTCCAGGTATTTACAAGGGGTGGTGTACCTGAAGTTTCAAGTGGATTGATGATGCCTGTAAACAGAAGATCACAAGACTGCAATCAGTCGGGCGATTGGCAAATCACAAGCACTCCACGGCAATGTTAAAAGGTCTTCACACATTCGAGGACAACTTCAAGCAGAGCAGTGCGTCAGCTGCGATCGCGAAACTTATTCATAACCTGGCTCAGTAACGTGTAGCCAAGGCGTGATTGGATTATCGCCGAGTCTCCGTTCAAGAGGCCGGAAAATTTCCCACACAGCTTCGACGCTGTCACCGCCTTCATTCGTCATAAATCGACGATCATTTGCTTTCGTCGAGGCGTGGAGAGAAACCACTACGCGTTGACATCGCCGGAATCGGTTTCATTTCTGTTATCGGGCGCAATTTGACGGCTACTACAGATTGTATTGTTCAGCGCAGGGAGGAAGTGCTTTGCCTATTCATGCAGGCGACATGGGGAGGCTGAGCGACGCGACCAACGGAACAACACGTGTCGTCGCATTCAAACTTGAATAGCATTGCGACAGGTTCGACAACGCGTGAACGTTAGACTCGATTGCCAACAACTAAACCCGCAATTCCACTGATGCCTGAACTATGGGCGCGAGCCCGCGATATTGATCTTTTCTAGTATCAACCGGAAGAAAGTAAATTTTTACAGACATCGTTGTGCAAAAGCATCACATCCACCATCAATCTGTCGCCAATTGGTCTTGGATAACATAAAGCTCCCAATACGGCATCAGGTGGGTCTGACAGCAGTGATGATTCATCTACCGCCACTACGTCACAATACATGAACTTAAATTCACATCAGTGAGCAATTAGCCAGCTATTCCTGTGCGGGGGTTTAGCCACCAAAAAAGTCGACCACACAGCTATAAATCGGCAAATGTCAATCACAAGAAAACCATATCATCCGATCGAGATTGCGACGCCTACATGACGTCATATTCCACGTGAAAAAACGTCAGAGGGCGACTAGTCAAACAGCGGGTCGCTGAAAATCGATGGGGAGCTGTGAAGCAATTTGATTGGCGACAAAGTCAGCTACCTCAACGCGTGAACGCGCTTAACACAACAATTGAGGCGGGTAACAGCCGGTAATGTGACGAGCATTAGCGGGGATGGGGCACTGGATACACAAGCAAAAGACAACATGTTTTCACAGAGGCCGGTTCGCAGCAATCCACGGCAATTGAGGTTGCGGGACGACGCGCACCGGAATGGAAAACAGCAGTTGAATGACAAATCTTAAAACCGGTAACGCATCAGAGCGGAGGTGGAGCAGGTGTGCCACAAATAAAAGGTATGCGCACGTTGGAAAGCTGCGTCACCACCGCTATTTTTGGCTTGATGCATCGGACTGTTCGGAAAAAAACGACAGTGGTCTGATATAAACAGGGTGTGCCCAAGAAACTCTTGTGATGAGAATATTTACAATAGAATTTGAGCACTGATCATCTAAAATTTAAATACAAAACCTTTACCACAGCGTCACGAAAACAGCGACGTGGCGCATATGATGTACTTTGAAGATAATATTTCTTGTAGCTTGGGGCTTGTAAAGCGCAAACTTGACGTTTTAACGCTTATGCAGTCGCATTCGCTTTGACCTTGTAGGCAGTAAAAATTAGTTGATAATGAAACAAAATATTCTACCACAATTCTCTTCTTTTGGCGTTTTGTTGTTCGTGCTTACACACAAACCAGTTTATTCGATGTTTTGGGGACACTCGGGTAAATGCTTTCGTGAAGTTGTCAAAAATCAAAGATTTGCCAAAGCCTAATAGCTGACGACCGAATAGCTGCTCATTCCAATTTGGTTTACCTGGATTGTGGCGTCACAAAAGAAGAGGGGTTTAGTATATTCGAGGCAGTTAGCAGGAGCAAATGGGTCGAGTGTATGTAGCGACACACGGGGGGCGGGCGGTGACAGACTGACATGATCTCGTTCCGCCTCACAAGTATTGCGATCGACGAACGGAAGCAAAGCAAAACAACAACGAGCAATTGCGATTATGTTGACGAATCAGCGAAGTTTCAGGGACTACCTGTTGTGTTGAGTGCCCGGCTAAGTGGCCTTGCTGCGTAGAAAGTTATCTGGACCGAGAATCGTTGCGTGGAACGCTTAAGTGCCCGACCACAGCATGGTGTAGTGGTCATCCATATCACGACACACGTCATCCGTAAACTATTTGTGAAACGCAGTCATCGAGTATAAACTTAAGAGGGTAGATTTAATTTTATAGGCACTGATTTCTTAATACAACAGAAACTGTCATAGACTTAGTTGTGTACGGGACCGAAATTATGCAATAAAACTGCATTTTCCATATTTCTGAATAGGGTCTGTATTTACACCACCGCATTAAAACAGTTTTCACAAGACTGCTTCGAATTTAATCTTCTGAACTTTTTAATGTAAATTTCACACGATTTAAACCTTACATCGTATGCACCAGCCACGAACATATCGTACAAATCATTACTTCCAAAACCTGTCGTCAATACGCCCGTTCGAAAAATCCACGCGGTTGGCTTGTGGCCGCTCCAGTTCCGCCCTGTATTGTTGTGTAACAATCCATGATATTAGTATCGTGACCGCTCGACCCACAGTTCGATAATAAATGTGATCTTACGGCCGGCATCAACTGTCACATTGATTGCATCGCCTCGCACAAGGCAAAGCCGACCTTTATTTCGAATCGTTCGTGACCATATTTCGAAGCAAGATGAAAAGCCTTTAGAATTTACGTGTTGACAGCTGGAAAGCGTATAAAGTCGTTCTCCCGATTTAATTCCTTGACAATCAATTGCAAAAATAAGCCCGATACAGTAAAACTGCTTTAGCCAACGGCGTTTAGGAAAACTATGATCATCCATGCTAACCTACCCAAAAAGTAACAACATAAAAAGTTACAACAACAAAATCGAAGACATATTTTTCAAAACTCACAATCAAATTATACAGAGTTAGATCCGTTTTCCCACTGTACTTCTACCACATGACTTAACCCAAAGCCAATCAGTCGAGCACGACGAGTCGGGAGGCTGAAACATTACCGCAAGCGGATTGATCGCTTCCCGGCTAAGCAAATAAACCTGCAGAACGGCAGGGCGTTGTGCTGTTGTAATTGCTCTGTGATAAGGTGTCAAAACGCCATGCAAGGCGCGCGTGCCTGTGTGTACTTAGTAACACAACGCTGCCCGGAAGAGGTCACGCCGGGTCAGCTGGAATCAAACAGAGTCGGTGTGAAGCGAAAGCATGGCGTGTTTGCTTAGTGACGCTGTGTAAACGCAACCCAGGTATCAACTGAGCGGGCGGTACACGCCGAACAGAGTGAGCTGTCGTTGGACGCATGGCAACCTTAACTGCTGCGAGGCGTTTTGCCGATCGATGAAAAGCGCAATTCCGGTCTGGTTCAGGTATAAGGTTAAGTTGCATGTTGTATTTGCTGTTCACACTACCACTGAAACTTTTGCGTCAGGCTTGCGCTCAAAAGCTCGGTTGGCGAGCACGGTGATTGATATTCACTGACACCGCTACTTGTTTTCACCAAACCCAAGCCACGATGCGCAACGAGAGGCGAAATTGTGTTAAAATCTTTAAAGGCAGGTCACAGAATGTGTATATTATATACAAGGTAGGGGTTTGCCGACAACCTCATACATGAGACAGGGCGTCTGATTGCCAATCCATCAGCTCTACACCAGCCACGGAACGAAGCTTGATTTCAGTGGCACCACGAGTTCAGGCTGCATCCGTCGTCCAACGTGAGCAAAGGAGTGTGATTAATGGCGGCAGCAGGGTTTGGCAAAAATTCCTTTTCATGCAGCCAACGTCAAGTGAGCTCTCGCCCGAAATTAAATGAGCTGATCGGGTTTCAGAAACGTTGATCTGTTGCAAACAGCTCCTTGCCTCGCAGGGCTACAAAGGAACCCGAAACTTCCGAAATAGGACCGCAGTTCGTTGCTGGTTACCCGGCGTTTCGGGGTTGATCTGAAGGCAGAAACCCAGTACGCGGTCGTCACAAGCGAACAGACACCACTAATCTCCGCCCGCCTTCCTATAGGCAGTGTTTAATGCACGGCAGCATCCAAATTCGTGCAACGGCCCTGTGAGTTAATCTCATGGGTTAGGGGTTCCACCACATTAGACAACCTGATGGAAGTTGCCGCAAACTCGCCTTGTCAGCAAACCACACAAAAGCATCGCACAATGCCACAGTAGCTAAATGTTAAGAACACGTGGGTGGCCTTTGCATCTAACATCCGGCCGCTTTTACCACTTGTTACAGGACTGCGATTGTTGACTGCACGAAAACGTTGGTAATTAGCGTCAAACAACAAGTACATGTCATTTGCCTGACAGCACCCGCCGATACAACATTCCATTGCGTGGCTTAAGTAGCAAGGGCACCCCGGGAGCAAATCGAAGCCCTATATCGAGTAACGGTGCATTATAGCGCTAGTGAAGCTGTATTGACCAGCGGAGGCTGTTTACAAAACTACGAAGGCTAGGAGGTTATCGCGGCATCTGGTGGCTGCAGTCGGGGCACTGACGAGAAGGTGCTGTAAACATTCCACGGAACGATAGCTCTCGTCGCAGTTGCCAAGCAAGAATGCCTGCTGGCTTTTTTTTCGAGTTCACCAAAATTTCGCGTCAGTCGCTCGTCGTTGACCTTGTGTTGACGTATCTACGTTTGTGCGCATCTTCGACACTTGACAGCCTCCATTATGCGACTAGTGTATGTTGTTGAAGAATACACGATGTGGCAGGGCCGTATTGACGTCAACGCCAATGCTAATCCAATCAGTTCTTGAGTATAGGCCGGGACAGTGGCTTTTTAACCAATAAAACCAGTCTATTTCGACACTATTTAAACCTATGTCGCCATTTTGGAACACCCTGTCGTTTGCCTTGCTTTAATGTAAGAAGACTTCCATGGGTGGCCCTTTTGTCAGTTATAATTTAAGAAAAGGCGCCGTTTAGGCGAAAAACTTGAGCCTTTTCGTTGACACTTATCACCACAAGCGAGATGTTATCATAGCGGCTTGTCACGGGCTGATTTGATTTCGGGCTCGTCCCACATATTGATTGGGGCCCATGGGGCTGGGTCCTTCCTTTGAACCGCTCGGTCGATCTTCGTTACGGGATGAGGCGGCGACAAGCGTGATAGGGCGAGAGTCACAGCGACGCGTCGTGGACGCCGATGCGCTTAAAATAGTCAAGACCCGAGTGACACGTCATCGGTAGCGGATTGGCCACAGAATATCGGCAGCCTTTGAAAGGCGAGAGCGGAACAGTCGAGGGAATGTGACAGGGGACCGACGCCAGGAGCCAACCCGAATGTGCTGAGAGGCGGCTAATGACGTGCGCAGCCAACGGTCCTGGCTTGGAGCATTGGTCGGAGATGAAAGGACGAGGTCTGCCACTGAGCAATGTAGGCTCGGCGGCAAGGGGCTTCGGCTTATCAGCCATAGGGGGCTAGCTGGGGGCGAGATAAGCATCAGAAGTCATGCAAAATATCGCGAAGGCCCCAAGAGGAGGAATGGGAGCGAACGAGCGGTGCAGGACATCGTAGAACTCGATACAGGGTAAGTGGATTCCTAATTCTGTCGATGTCTCGACGCTGGCCAGAAATATGTAAAACTGAACGAAATACGGAATTAGATGTTGTAAACATCCAACGCTAGCAGTTGACTTGGCGCTGTGACAAGCGAAATGTTATACCTTAGGTTGAAAATTTTGAAACGTGTATGATACTATGAATTTGTTTGGTCGAAGGTGAGTTTTGCCAGAATACGATTCATGTATAATTTTCGAAAAAGTCAGTGAATGAGGAAGGCATAAAGAGAGATTGACAGATACAACGGCGCATATCGGCTGTTTCGAAGTCAGTACCATGCGTCGCGAAGCAACCCCAATACAAAATGGCGTCAAATGCTCAGCTGGAGATCCAAAAAAACAAAACGCAGACATAAAAATTTGAAACCATTCAAACTTTTGTGACAAAATGACACTCAACAAAGTTTATGAAAAAACACTTCACATTCTGTAAAAAAATGGTAGTATTTTATCGCAACCTTTTGGTGAACCGACTGATTTTTGACTTACAAAACCTAGCAGCCTGAGATTTAGTAGCACAACTGTTCTATACAATTTACATTTGGATGCGAAAGTTNGTAAAACTGAACGGAATACGGAATTAGATGTTGTAAACATCCAACGCTAGCACTGGAGTAGGCGCTGTGACAAGCGAAATGTTATACCTGAAAATTTTGAAACGTGTATGATACTATGAATTTGTTTGGTCGAAGGTGAGTTTTGCCAGAATACGATTCATGTATAATTTTCCAAAAAGTCAGTAGATGAGGAAGGCATAAAGAGAGATTGACAGATACAACGGCGCATATCGGCTGTTTCGAAGTCAGTACCATGCCTCGCGAAGCAACCCCAATACAAAATGGCGTCAAAATGCTCAGTTGGAGATCCAAAAAAACAAATCGCAGACAAAATTTTTGTGACAAAAATGACACTCAACAAAGTTTATGAAAGAACGCTTCACATTCTGTAAAAAATGGTGGCATTTTATCGCAACCTTTTGGTGAACCGACCAATTTTTGACTCACAAAACCTAGCACCCTGAGATTTAGAACCTATTCTATACAATTTACATTTGGATGCGAAAGTTGTCTCACGATAAGTCGCTTTGTTAACCATTGGTTCATTTTCCAGGGGTAGTTAGTGTTCGTCGATTCGGGGAATTCAACATACAAGTAACATTAACACTAATTAATAGCATTCAAACAAAGAAAAAAATTCACAGACCAATAGCATCCCTATCAGCACTCAACCTTATATTTACTATACCTTGTTATAACAAAGGACGCCTCCAATGGCGATAAACATTCCGAGTACGTTGGTAACTGTGACCGGATTTCGAAGTGCCATAAGTGAAACTGAAATTACGACGATTCGCTTGGTGGCGTTGGCAACGGAGTACGACAATGGCGATATCTACAAAAATTACAAATTATAATTTATTTATGTTGAGACGTTGGACTTCTGGAACACGAGTATCTTTTTTATTGGTTATGAATTAGCTCACTTGATAAAAGAGCATAAATTATTACTTTGTGATAATACCAAGCTCAAACAAACAGCAGAAAAAGTAGTACGGGTTTACGCAAATGCGTTTAAATGAGTAAGAAGGGCAACCCTTCAACGAGAAGACCTCCGGTGACGTCTAAATATTTTGCTGATTTGACAAGTTATGGTATCGTACAAGTCCACTATCACCAAATCAAAAAACTTACCAAAGAAATTACAGTAAACGCGACCATACTCTGTGCAAAGTTGCAGAAAGCGTCGATGAAAATCAGTAGTCCAACCCATAGGGGGAAGATCATCTGCAACGAAAGGACAAACACGTGATACCGGTTCCAATCAAGTCACTCTTCGTGTTTACGGCAAAGTTCGGTCGTCAAAAACTCGACGCATCAATCAACGTCAATACTCAATACTCTTTCTGCACTGCCACAAATGGACTTGGATGGGAATGTGGCGGTAAAGAAAACGTTTCGCCTATAGGTTTCAAGAAATCTACCTCGGAGATCGTTATCTTGGTATAGATGTCAAGGTCGTCTTTGCACGACTTCACATTTACCGAAGGACTGGAAAAACACTTCGGGTAATATTGAAATTATATGCACCACCGCGCATTGTTTTTATTTGGTAAAATAAAATCGCCTTTTTTGTAGAGTAATTTGGATCGCGGAATTCTTGAAATTAGCTGCAACTCAATAAAGCAGAGACGAAAATTTGTTTTTAATCAAAAATGCTGTATAACTCTTTAGGGCCATCTAGTGGAAAGCACCAACGCCTAACAAAGTTGCTGTTAACGCATTGTGGCACAGTCCGGACTATTAGTAGAATTCCAACATATTTAAAAATGTTAGTGTAACGCTTAAAGAAATTGCTGTCACGTTCGCTTATATATGATATAAGGGAGGAAGTGGCACAATAATATAATGTTGCGGTTTGCAAACCCACAACAAACAAAAACTTTTCTTTGCCTGACAAACCTTAGGAAGTCACTAAAAATCTTAGTCCAGATCATTTAAGTTTCGAATGTATTAAAATGGAATGTTTTTTGTGGTGCACTAAACAAGTTTCCTTTAGGACCAGCGCAAATTACAACTTTGTCAACTATTGTTACCTTTTCATTATCTGTTTTACTTGAATGTTGCAACCACCTTGAGCAATCAACAATTAACCACATAGGCACTGTAATAAGAAAGGAAATCATGCCAAGAACATGTAAGAGATGAAGATGATGAATTTGTGTGTCCTTCATCACCTACATATAGTGATATTTAAGTTGTGAAATTGTCTTGGTGTGAAATCAAAGTAAACAGCATGAACTTTAAAAAAAAACTACAAACACATTACCAACACTTTAGGGTGGGCCCAGAAAGTTTTGGGTGGACCATTTCTAACCACTAAAATCTATTTAGGTAAAGCAAAAACAATGCAATAAACCACCTGGGAGGCAAAAAAGACAATGTAAATATATTAACTAACATGTTTTTCGCACATTAAAGTGTTCATGGAAACATCAACGAGGCTTTTCTACAAGCAAAAAGGAACAAAACTTATCAACGAACCTTCTTTGAATAAATATTTTGCAAGGAAAAATTAACTGTTGCAAATAATGCACTCAATAATCCAAGGACGTTGAAAGACAATTCAGTCACAGTTGCTACAGCGATTCCAAGCACAATTGGAACAAGCGAAAAATAGACCTGGAGAAAATTAAACCTAAGTTGTAGATTATTTTGCAAATGTTCAAACTAAAACACTGTTTTTACCATTGTAAATATACCAATAAGTAATATATCCGCTTATTTTGTCCTAATACTTACCAACCATGTCTGCCTTTGACCAAACAATAATCGAGTCAAAATAACTGTGAATATTGGCATTGATGCTTTTACTGTAAAAACACAACAAGTGTTAAAACATGTTAAAGTTACTCTAATGCCAATCACCAAACAGTGGTTAACTGATATTGACCTGTATGTGAATATGAAAGAGGCACTTTATAAATACTGAATTGGGAAGATATTGATGCAAGAAATTTTCCAAATGCCAAAGGAAGAATAACAGTCAGGTAGTATCGATTGGATAATGGTACCCTTGGAGGGATCTGTGTACAAATGTCAAAATATAGATTAAATTAACAAATTAATGATGTTTGATAAGTTATTATTTCATCACCTTCCATAATTTTAGGATTGGTCCAAGGAAAATAATTACTGCAGCAGCATGTGACATTGAAAGGGTAGCTGGGTAGGGAAAATCATTAAGGACAATCTTCCCAACAACATTTCCTGTTGTGCTTAATGTGTACCTGTAAAAAAAGAAGTTTTAGTAAAAAACAACACAGCATATTAAAAATAAATTAGTGGGTCAATGCCCCAACATTTAATAATACTGATATATGAATTATTCATAACCACCATTGTTTCCCTTATCTAAAAAAAGAAAAATGGTTTACCAAGCAAGGCATAAAATAAAAATTCTTCCTGCATCTTTGATCATCTTTTTCTTTCTGGCACTTTTGTTTATGCTGGGGCTGTTTGGCACACTGACATGAATGGGTAGGTGACCGTTCATCATCTTATCTACACATACAGAGTGTAATACAGAAAAAAATGATGGAAGATAAAAAATCACTTACATTCCATGATAAAATGCCTTGTTAAACTGATGCAGTCCTGTGTTACCAGATCAAAAAGAGACAAAATTGATACAAATAGGAACTATGCAGTGATTTTACAAATTAACTGATTATTCATAATTATGTAGATTCGTTACTTCTGATAAAACAAATAAAGCATAAACAACTAAAGGATTAAAGTGACAACAAATTAACAGCAATTTAGGTTTGATTTTACCCAAAGTTGAACTGGTAAGTACACAAATAAATATGTGTTAAACATACATGTATATATTAAGTACACAAGTTTATCTGACATTAAACATTATACGATTTAAATGTAGTTTTCTTTCTGATCAGGATACACGCATTTGTGGCAAATAAAGCATTGCGTTCCTTTAAATTTAACTAAGCAGTAAAATATTAAAACATCCATTTCTATATGGCTAGCGAAACATTTCAATTAAAACATAAAACCCATTTTTAACATTAATTTCTCATCAACTAAAAAATTCAATTTTAGATTCAGTTCTCTTCATACACGCAATCAGCTGTTTTTCGTGTTACTTTTACTGAACCAGTACAAGAAAATAAAAGCCCAGACGACCACGTCACAGCGCATTTTCTTGAGGATAAGCAAGATAAATAAAAAGTAGTGATTTAGAGTATCTACCTGAAAAAACAGGTTGACAAACAAACATTCTGTAGTTTGGAGATAAAAATTTCTCATTGTTGATGCAATCGCGATTAACCATTCCACCACACTCATCATGCAATTACAAACTTAAATGGTCTGACCATAGACAACTTACCATGGTGATTAAGCACTGCACTTAACGACAAAAACTAAGAGATCCCCTCAACTTGACCCAGAAATGAACTCATATATGAAATGGTAAATCACTTGGCGTGTCTTGAATAATCTCCTCTGCCAAGGGTTGCCGTACCCTGGTTGACTATTTGATGACCGCACAGAAGCAACATTACGTGTCTTTCGTTAAAATGCCACAGTTGGCAGTGAACTACCGGGTTGCCCAAAATAACTGTAGAATAGTACATNATTTTGTAACAAAAACATACCAAATGCTTTTCAAGAAAGTTAACTAAATGTGTTTCAGGCAGTAAAGAATTTTAGTCGGGCGCTTCACTTAAATCCTTGGAATCATACCTTAAGAACGGTTGATCTGGCAGTAGCTGTTGAAAGATGGAACAACTTGAAAGAGTGAAGAGCAAAAATTCAAATGGTAAGTGCTCATAAACCAAATGTGTTCTGGATTTGAAACAACTATTCTAGAATATCCACCTTGTCTGCTTCATCTACATAAATCCTAACCTGAGTAGGGCTAAGCTTACAAGTTCTAAAAATCAAAAGCTTTTATTTTTTGGTAAGTAATGGTGTCGTAACTCAATATCATATGGTGCACTGAGTATTTTGTTCGATGTAGGCCAAAAACTCACAATTTAATTATATGCCTATTGCTTGCAGTTTACAGTAAAAAAGTGTATCAACAATTAAATTCAGCCCAAAAAGCGGAAGCAACAATTACAAAATGACAATCTAAGCAAAAAAGATTTGTTCGAATGCTCTTTATTTCAGCAACTGATGAATTTAGTATCTATACTTTTTTCTCATTCGGTTTCTATTGGATGGCATGTGTTGCCTTGTGACAAGTGTTGGTATACCAGCAACATCAGGGTAACCCTGGGGTGACATCTCATAAACCCCATCAAAACCCGACCAGTAACGCACTCCCCCAGCAGCTCCATCAAACATAGGGCCTCCTTCCTCTCCAAACACCTCCCGTGTGACATCATATTTTCGGTTTTTCCATGCCTTTGGCAAGTTGCCAGCGAGAGTGTATAGCTCCATTACACTGAGAATTATCATTACGCAACCAGTGCAGTAGAAGATGCAAATCATAATTGTCTTTTCCTTTGGCCTGCAAACAACCTGAGGTTATACCAATAATCCAGACTCATTTGTGTGCTCAACAGAGACATCAGTGTTTGTTGTTGTTCGAGCAACGCCTGGCACCAGTCAAGCCCTACCTTGTTTTTAACACTTGCATAGTTTGTAGGGCAACAACATTTGTTGTGGATTATCAACCTTACAAAACTTATAACATCCGCCTACGACATTTTTTCGAAATTTTCAGTTGGTTTTAATTGTTTAAACGGGCGGCACTTCGTAACGCTGCTTTAAAGAGCCTTGTTAATGATTCACCTGTCGATGAAGCAATCCACCACGTTTGGGCACGGCCAATGTTGACAACGCCATAGCTCCGGCACAACGAACTTAAATGTGTACACGAAGTATTGTCCCACCATAAATCCAATCTCGACCAGCATTCGCAGAAGCACCTAGTCAATTAATCAGTTTTGATCGGACTGTTTTCTAAAGTCAAAGCGAAAAACGTATCAGCTGTTTCGAGCGCTTTCAACGAATCACCAGTCACCACATACAATTTTAAATTTTAAAGTTATTGTTTACCATTCAACACAAGCGTGCCTGCATTTAGATCTTCGAAAGTCTGTTTGTTTTGGTTTACTGTAAAAACAAAACGGAGTATCGATGTCTTTGCGGGCGCTCCTGGCATAATACGATGTTTTGTTTAACCGAGTAGCGTCTAAATTTCTTACCATAAAAAAATAGGCAACGTAAAGTTTGGATGGCTGTTCTCCGTCCAGTTTGGTGGCAACAACTTCTGGGTCTTTCTTCGCATCTTTCTTTTCCTCGTCTACACAAACATGTTCTTCAAAAATTACTTTCATATAATATGTGTTATTTTCAATGACACTCATTATGTCTATGTATACATGTAATATAATAAACATGTTTAACATAAGAAGTGAGCTGTGTAGAAGATTTAGCATCGTTTAAGTGTTCATTTTATATTAAGAAACCTGGCGGTACATCGTCAAGCACTCAAGAGGTTTGCAATATTTAATTGCTGACGTACTGAAAGGGTTGCCCCTGTTTACTCTGTTCAATATGATTTTACCTTTTTCCGGCTTTTCATCTTTTGCTACGTCATCTCCACTCTTCAGTCTCTTCAACTTTTCCTTCAGTGTTTTCTCCTATCAGTATAACCAAGGTCATTGTGACGTCTTATCATTGACATTTCGCCACAGAGGATGATGGCCTTGTTGCGTTACAATGCCGCGAGTTTACGAACTGTGCAATCATGACTAATGCGTTGTGCGAACCAGGTTTCGCAACAGTTTGAAACACCGCATGCTCTTGTTGACTTTTACGGAAAATTTATGTGCTGCGGAAAGTGTTCGACTTTAAATTTCCTAATTTTTTCACCTTATACGCAGAAGGCCATGTTTTAACAATACACAAAACTGCGCATTAAGTTGAATTCAAAAGTGAAGTAATTAGCTACGAAAGAAAGTAATTAAATAGTTCAAGGGTTGAAGTGCCTTCGTTATTCTTCAAACACTCTTCCTTAATATCACTTTCACAAGTTCAACCTAGAGTGTTATGGAAGGGCGTGGTATTTTCCCGACGTTGGTTGTTTGACACTTAGGTTGTTGACCAAACAGTCTCATCACGTAGGCAACTCGTAATACAGACACACTTACCTCTTTGGCCTCCCATTCGCGTTTACGCTTGATGGCTTTGGTGATCAGTGCCAGTTTGTGCGTTGTGTAGATGTTAAAAATAATTGACATCAAAGACACCCCGAGAATTTGAAAGAACCAGTAGCGAACCTGCAAATTTGTCCAAAACGTATTTGCTATGGCATGATAGTATATGTATGGTGGGTAAAACTTCAAGACAATGTTACATTGCTATCAACAAATTTCAAATCTAGCACTTCAAAGTCAAAACGAATTTCTTGCTTCTGATAACGAACGTAAACAGCATACGACAGCTTTTGTGGTTGGGGCAATAACGCAACTCACAACACGTGTTAGTAGTTACAATTTACAGACGCTAGGCATAAGATGGAATTTGGCGAATATTTAAGTAGCACGTAAATTTACACCAAAATCACGAAACAAAGTGTTTTCCACGTGCAAATAAACTATATAAAGGTTTCATTGCGTGTAGGTTACCGGTACAATCGGAGTAAATTCGTTAAGACAGACGTTGTTGCAACCAGGTGACAATGTGTTGCACACGAATTTCCCGTCCCCAAATGAGTTTTCTAAAAATAACCAATGCTTTATTTTTGCTTTTTGGGCTAGAAACCTATTCCGCTTAAGGTTAATACTATATTACATTGTTTGCCAAACGACTTTTTAAAACTTTAGACAGAAAAAAGGACACTGCAAATATGTTAGTTTTTATTCATACCAACTTAAAACTAAAAATATTCTTTTAAGAATGAGCTTAATTGAGTTACCAACTCTGAATGTTATTAACCCACTCTCGACCAGAGGTTCACATTGCTCCTGTACTGGTTTAAATTATACCTGTTTTAGATTGTTTATCAGCTATTTGCAACTTTTAGGACACGCCTTTTCCCATACCCCAAACCCACTTTGATCGTGTATATAACAAGCCTTGGGTGTGGTTTAGATTTAAATTACAGTAAAATTCCGTTTTGTAATGTAGGCAACAGTTGTACATTCACTTACTTGCGATGGATACAACCAAAAGAAATCTCAACAGGAGAAATGAATTGATCCAGAACTTTCCGATAAGCGACGAATGAACTCCGACTCCCTCCACAAGTTTCTGAACAGTATTCCAACCCATGGCGACAGTTGCTTAACCATTAATGCAACAGAAATCCTCTTTGATTTTCCTTAATCTGAACAAACTGTACTCACAGGGTTAAGTGAGCAACGAATGAACGACCTTCCCGCACGAGACAGACAACGGTTCTGTGTCTAGCACGCACCTTTGCCGCCCATGTTTGCTTGTGTTAGTCCAAATAATATTTGACAAGAATCAAATATTGACCCTCCGTCTTATGTATCTAGTGACCGTTATGTATTACGGACACGCCTATCCCCTTATCAAACTATTCCTATGTAATCAGCTCGCAGCGACTTTATCTCAGGCGCGAGAAATTCATACCTTCTTTACCTGCAGTAATGCTTTTCACTTCGCTTTTCTCACTGTTTAAACTATTCACTTTTATATGACATTTTCCTGCACCGGGCAAAGCTCATTTTGCAGAGCTTGTGTATCTCAAATCAAGGAATAAGGCAGCTTCTTTGTGTGGCCTGGCGTTTACCCTTCACGATCGTCGTTATAACAAGAGCGCGGCCCGTATTTTATCCGTTTGTAAAATATTAACTTGTCGAGTATGTCTCCGCAAAGTCAAGCTTGTGCATCTGGATGTTTTGTTTTGTGGTTCTGCTCGGTCCCTTGTATGCTTAAAAAAGTGGTTTCGAATGTGCCACCACGCACATTTTACTCCACTTTTAACATGAAAAGTTAACAATGAATTCGTCTGTGGTGTGCGTGTGTACATATATCAGGCATAATGGTAAAACACAACGCCATTTCGTCCACTAACGATAAAAAACTATACAACATCAAAATGGGTCTGCATTTACATTTCCATCTCTTTCCGCTAAATATCCGTATTAGTCGTCCACTTTTTTGAAAAACTGAGACATATTTCATGTTTTTATCAAAACGACTTTCTACTTCCGTTAGGGCTACCTGTTCCAGCTCGAATTTCCATGATTAATTGCGTTTTACCGGCTGTATGTAAGGTAAAACTACAATACAAAAACAATGGTCTAAAAATACTTGTGGTTGGAATTGGTGTTTAGCGTGGTGTTGGCAATTTTCGTGCTCCGTCCTGCGTTATTCGTAGTACGTTGTACCAAGCGAACTTCTAGATATGGTGTGGCCAACAGGGCGAGGCTTTTTTCGTAAACCTTTATCGTCTGTGTTAGTTCTTCTTAATCAGATAAATGGTTCACCTAAGGTTGGATGACATTTTTACAAAGGTGAGCTAATAAACGGGGGCGAATGATATTTTTTGTTTCCTATGGTGCTCGGTATTTTATTTTTCTAAACAACACCGATTAGAGTAAAATGTTTGCCTACACTAATACAGTAGAATGTGCTGATAATCCAAACGTATTACGTATTTTTATTGACAAAATTTGTTTTATGGCTTGCCAATGACGGGTGATATTTTACGTTGCGCTGAATATATTTTGTACACGGGTGAATGAAATTTAGTTTGGTGTGTTCTACAAGGATGACAGTGCGGTACGGTTCGTGTTGATTTGTACGTACCTCGTTGCGAAGGGCGTACCGTACCTTTTAATGATATTTGCTGCGTATCGTGGGGCACTACAGTCTTTGGTGGTCCACATAGAATTTTAATGATTCCACTCTGTTTTACGAATTTAAAGTTTTACCCTGACTCCGAATGCATACGGCTTTGCTTGCGAGAAAAAATGCGGTCCACGTTTAACGTCCCCTTCAGTCGGGTTCTCTCATACTGCGCCAAACTCACACTCCCATAAAGCTTAATAATGACAGTGCAGCTGCAGAGCGTTCAACCTCGATTCACCAGTTTTGCCCTTAACCTTAACGTTGCGCAGCTATTTCCGGCGTGGCTATTGTGACGCTATGTTTTCTTTCACCAAGCGAAATATACTCAACTTAACTCATTGCCAGACAATGAAAAAAGATCCATGGGTGAAAGGGGTTGAGAACCACTGGTTTAAACCCACTGACCCAGAAAATAAACTCACTGTCCCCTGAAATGTTACGTCAAAGTCTTTTAAATATTGTGCCGCCAAAGGCTGGAATAAAAGTTCACCACGTGCGAACCCAAAATATTGCTTGTTTGGAAATTTCTTAGAGAAAACAGAATCTTGCAAACTGAACAAAACATGACGAAGTCCAAGGACGAGTCCATTGCCGATCAGTCTACAATCGAAGATGAAGCTGGGGGAAAGACATACAAGGAGCTCTTGCAGTTTCTAAACCCCATTGCAAAACCCTTGGCTTCAAAGAAAACTACTAAAAGGATTTACCGTTGTGTTAAAAAGGCATCTAAGCAGAAGACACTTAGACGTGGTGTGAAAGAGGTTAGTTATTATAGGTCCCATAATTCACTTCAAGAAACGCATTTTGTTTTTACTTTTTATGTCTCCTTTTACTGCTAAAAGGGACATATATTGTTCCTACTCTGTCTTTTTTCCCCTGCAGGCTGTCAGTGCCCTTTTGACATAAAATGCTGGACAAATTGGGTTAAACCTTCGCAGTAGGTAGATATGGTCTGGCGGTGTCACTTGTTTTGATTCATCCCATAGCCCCAATGGTTACCATACGAGCTCTAAAAGAGTAAAACTTTTTTGACTCTTATGCACACCATCAATGAATAGTTCAATATGGACTATATACACAAAACGTTGATAGTACAGTCATGTATCAACATGTCAAGCAATAAACAGGCCACTTGTCTCACTTTGGTGAGAAAGGGATAGGGGCTTATTTAACTTTAAGAAGTGCCTCATGGCTTCAAATAGATCTCATGTAAATTTCAATTGATTTTCCCCTTCAATGCCTAAACAAAATCAGGCATGTGGTTGCTGTAATTGTATACGATGGTTGTCACCAGTGAGGCAACTCCTTCTTTCTGCAATGGTGCGACCAAATAAATTGAGTTGCACAACCAATGGATCGCTGCCACTGCAGAAAATCAAACATGTTGTGATACTTCCATTACTTGTAGTGGTATATTTATTATCTCGTAATGTGTGAGTGACTAATGGAAACGGACAAAGTTTTATTGGCGTTGTTGCATCTTTTAATGCCACTTGTATCAACAAAAAATGCAGACAAATCATGTAGGCATGCTCTCAGGCTGTTTTGGGTAAAAAATATTGGTTCCATTTACTTGAGACGTACAGAAATTTGCAGATTTGAATACTTTGGATATTCTAAACCTTTCATTGTTGTGTAACAATGGTTGTGTTTGACCCTTTTGTCCCCTGAAAAAGAATTTTATAGATTGGGACCTAGTAGTGTGTCAGCTGTTTTCTATGGTAAATGGTTCAAATACATATTCTTAAATGAAGTCAAACAAAGTGTGTGAAATTAATTAGAAATACCTGCTACCGTTGTGTACATACAGAAGAATGCATGTCTAATGTTGGACTATCAAGTTGTTGCAGCTACATGCAGCTGGTATTTGCCTTATTCAGGTCAATTGTCAATAACTATAGGCATATTCTGGGTTTCCGCTACAGTTGCTGACATACAAGGTGTTTACATAGGTGATCTTAGGACCTCATTTTCATTTAGCTACAGTTTTTTCTGAATTTTACAAATGTTAATTTAATTCCAAAATTAATGTATTTTTAGGTTCAAAAGTATTTGAAAAAAGGAGAAAAGGGCTTTGTGGTTTTTGCTGGTGATACCAGACCCATTGAAGTGATGTGTCATATTCCTATAATGTGTGAAGATGCCGATGTGCCTTACTGTTACATTCCAGCAAAACAAGTAAAATTATATTGCTATTTTGAATAAATATCATGTTCAGCAGAGAAAACCTCCTTGAAGGTATTTTCCTTTTTGTCATTAAACCTTCATATACAGAGGAATTGGGTTAATCACATAGCCAATTTGCAAAGGTTTTTATGTGACATAGGTGCTAGTTTACCGATTCCCCAGCTGAAATATTCTTTCTATGATGCTTATGTACAGCAACAGAGCTTTCTCATTTGTAGTTTGGTTTGTGTCTAATCAGTGTAGATATTATTTATTGTGGCCAGTCAAGGTTACTGGTATTTTGTCATTGTAACTATCTTCTTTTTCGACTAGTGAAGAAAGATTCGCATTCTGGATTACTTTTGACTTGGCCAATTTTTTTCNACCCTGGTTGACTATTTGATGACCGCACAGAAGCAACATTACGTGTCTTTCGTTAAAATGCCACAGTTGGCAGTGAACTACCGGGTTGCCCAAAATAACTGTAGAATAGTACATATTTAGGAACATTGCATGGACTTAGCTTACCTTGTGCATATTTGTTGACATAAAAAGCCTTTAAAAGTGTTATTGGGGCTATAGGATTATTATAAAATTCAGTACTGCAGGTATTACATTCATTTAGACGAAAATAATGCAACTGTGAAGCAGCCAAACGAAGTATTCGGGTTATATGCAAAAATCGCAACAGCTGCACCCTACACGTAGTAGGATCAGGGCTGGTTATGGTGAGGATATTTTGAATAATTTGTGTTATTGTCCCAAATACAGTGATACGATACACAATTTCTTAAACAAACGTTCCTTGCAGCTTCACGCAGGAAAGTATACCCACGAAAGCGACTAACGAAGCTAAAAAACTATATAGCTCCAACTTCAAACACCAAATTCATAACGGACAAAAGTGGACCAGAAACCTGTGTCAAAACCAGAAAAAGGATAGCCAGACAACCTACTGAGACCAAACGGCAATTTTCTAGAAGCCAATGTAGAGGTATGAAAGGTCGCTTGGCGCGATATCAAATAAAAACGTTGGACTAAGACAGTGTTTCCCAACTGGGATCTATAACCGCCCAAAGGTTCCAGAACGATGTTTGAGTGTCCATGACCTTAGCATGCATAATATAAAAGCAATGTAGCGAATTTGAAATACCCGCTGTTATGGTCTGATATGCGATAAGTCAAGCGCAACTCCAGTCTTTAGGGAAAACACAAAGATCTTTCTTATGTGAGCGAACATGTCCATTCAATTCTAACATCGTTCTGTATTTTACTTCCACAGCGTCGTCAAAGTCAAATCGTCAAAAGAGTTCAGACCACGGAAAAGGTTTGTAACCACTAAGCTAAGATTTTAGAGCAAAACCCAAACCAGGTTGACACCACATTCATTCAGGTCGCTTTCACTTGATAACTTTATTACGACAGAGCTAAACAATGCCAAAAATGTTTCTGTTTTATATTAGTTCTTGTACGTATGGTTAGTTGGCCAAAATAAAATAGTATCAAAGAATAGGCTTTTTTCTACAATATTCACTCTCTTTGATGCGATGTCTATGCCGGAGTTGTTAAAGCCGGGGGTTTCCCTTCGTTTTGGTCGGATGTTTTTTTTGGCGCTCGTTTCGTTTTTTTAGCCAACGGATCTATCTAGACTTCCAGACCCCTGAGAGCAGTTTGTTTTAACTATCAACAATGCATGCTCTGGATTAGTGTTTTTGCAAGTTTGGTTGTTCATCGCTTTACGTCTACAGGTTATCTTTTTTAAGCATGACTGAAGGCAACTCTTTTGCAAAGCAATCTGTATTTTGGAAACAAACAAAGCGATCCAAACTTCTGCCATCCACTTTGTTGCAGGATGATGACGATGATGATGAAAATATAGGCAATGGAGCTGTGATAAGTGTTAAAACGTATGTGTTTCATGTGTTAGTTTTTTTGCAGAAATTTAAACAATTCTAAAATAACTGCCTGCTTAATGTAAAGGCATTTTTAGCCTAGTTTTTAAATAAGCATGAAAACAAATCTGGCAATCAAAAATTTAAAGTCAATTGGGCAGATATATTGTGGGTTTTAATGCTGTCCAGGATGCCTGCGAGTAAAGAACTCGTGGCATTGCTTCAACCCAGTAGAACTCCATAGGGTGACTCAAATTGTAATCACTAAATTCAAAAAACGAATTCAAAAATTAATAAAAAATGATCCAACAGAACTACAATAAGTCGGGTAGCTTGATGGTTGACTCATTACAAGCATATTGCATTCCGGCATTGTCCTGCCCACAGAAAATAAAACTATTCATGCACTACATACAGGTTGGCCTAAAACTTTAAGTGGTTCTACAGAAACTTCTTTATTTTTACCATAAAAGTGTGGTTGAAGAATTTTTTTCCATATGCAGTGCAACCAAAGTCTCCAATACAAATTCTAAGGAGAAAGCAAAATTACTCAAAGAGGAGGGAATATTTTTCGCTGAAAACAATGAATTGAATGAGGCAATAATGAGGTAGTAAAACTGTAAATTTGTCCATAACCACACGAATTATGTACATCTTTACTATTTTTTTACAGATGGAGTAAAGCTATTTCTATCACCCCACATGATGAAACCTTGTTTGAAATGCAAAGTCAAGTTTTTATGCTCCTCGAAAAGGTTGGAAAAATTATGATGTATCAAAACTTTTCTTGCTCAACATAATTAAACAGGATTAATAGACCTAGTATTAAATATTTTGTAATGTACTTCAGGCAAATGACATCAAATTCATTTTAGGATTTTCAAGCAGCACAGCAGGCAGAGAAGGCAACTCAAATCAAGAAAAACTGGTGGATTGCATGGCAGACCTTGGGAAGAGCTCAAATGAACTTGGGTCACTTGGAATTAGTATGTCATCTTATCTACTTACCTATCAGTTTTCTCAA